>JAWQFJ010007824.1:0-25000 GCA_034096865.1 Theodoxus fluviatilis
TGCTGTTTTGCTTTTTTAAAAGCTTCTTTGTGCTTTGAAGATGCGAAGTGGCGAACTATGTCAAATCGCCCCGACGCCGATACCTTTACCGACCGTTTGCATGATTTGCACTAAGCAAAATCAGAGCCTGCATCCGACTTGCTGATCTGCCCCTGAAACTCTTTGTCCGTTTCCCACTCACACTGGTATTTCGAAGAATACCGAGCCCTTTTCGCGGGCGGTTTCGAAGAAGACGCCATAATTGCGCTTTGAATCTCTTTGTTGTAGCACACTACGCATGCGCGAGAAGTGACTTCCGGCTCCTGACTTCCGCAAATCGCGCACTTACCGCGAGGCTTGTAGTTGTACACTTTCACACTGTCCTCAGACGAACCTTTAAAAAAAATCAGTCCGACTAAAACGCAAAATTACGCGAGGTTTTCGTCTCACGCCGTGAGACTTGAAAATAACTGAAATTGCGTGAGACTCACGCAAAATACGTGAGACTTGACACCTATGGGAAGGAAGGAAAGAAACCGTGATGATGGCGTATGGGAGGGAAACTCAGGCGTTGTAAAGGAGTGGCTACGGTAGTGAGGAGGGTCATTAAAAAAGAGGGAGCGAGTGTTGTGCGTAATAAGGCCGGCTGGGATATCAATGTAGGCCGACGGAAGGAGGAGGGAGGCCTAGTTGGAATAATGTAAAGCCAGAACTGGGTACTCAGTGATAGGTGGGAGATGCACGAAACGAAAAGGCACTGGGATAGAGGGACAACTTCTCGTCACGAAACCATTTTATCCCTCTCCAAAAAGAATCATCTCGTTCTTTTCTTTCCATTGTAGTACCCATAACAGTTAAGGTAAAAATGCATATTCACATTGCAAATTTCACTCATTGATGGGTGCTCAAACCGCCCATTTTTACTCCCTGGTCATCGGGCCACTCTTATCACCACTTAAACACCGTCTCAACTCCCTGTGGAACATACAACTCCCTGTGGAACATACAACTCCCTGTGGAACATACAACTAGGCTGTGGATGAACGCACCGAATTATTTTTTCACAGTTTTCAACCTCGGCCTGACATCAAATCAGGTCCATGCAGGATGGATGGCCTATAGGAAGAAAGAGATTTAGATTTAAAAAGAAAAGGGCAGGACAGTGAAAGCACAGGAAGGATGGAGACAAGATGTGGGGACGGAGTATGAGTTTTGGGGTCGATGCTTGGGGTGGGGGTCAAAAGAAGGAGGTTGGGTAATTGCTGGACCAGGCACACGTCTTCAGGGCAAAAAGGCGGGCACTTCGGCGCCTGTCTTATTACTGTCAGCCCGTCCTCCACCACGAGCAGCCCGTGTAGCGGAATCCGCGGACATGGTCGCCAGGATGGTGGCCCAATAAAAGTTCGAACATCTCCCCCAGGCTCGCCAGTAGGGGCAAAGAAAGGAAGATGGAATGGAGGAATGAAGAAATGGAATCGCAGGCACTTTCGTCTTCCTGGAGCGTCTGTTCCCACGTGACCGCAATGGAGGATGAGCTGCACGCGTCCGACAGACATGTGGTCCCACAGGGAAGCGAAGCGTGTGCTTTACTGTGATGAAACCAGTGGGCATAGACATTCCTTCCTCCTTCGCCTTTCTACTGTATTTTGTTCTGGAACGATGGCGGCTGAAAACGAAGATGTATGAAGGTGTGCGTCCCATCAGTCTTTTATTGGTTATGTCGGGCCATTGATCACGCAAAACCGATAAAACTGCTTGGAGTGAGAGCAAGTCAAGACTGGCTTTCCCAAGTCATTGGTCTTTTATAAATCGCTTGGGGAGACGCACTGGGTCTATTCTTACCCCAAACCCACGAGTGGAGGTCAGCTGGAAGACTGATGATCGATCAGGACAGAGCGAGGCAGGAGTATGTCCCGATAGAAAACATCAACAGTTGAGGACTGACGTCGTGTGATCTCTCTCTTTAGGGCAACTATTAACTCTTCATATTTGTATGCCATTTTCATAATTTTAACCGATGGCCACTCGATACTGAGTACCTGCAATACCTACACATTTTATTTGTATATGGATATATAACAGGGCCAAGGCGCTATCATCAGAGCCACGTTGGAGGTAATCGGTTAAATGATTTAGATTGCGTTTCGTTTGGGTAATACTTGATGCAGCAGATGCAGAATCGCAATTCGTACAGTCAGAGCGAATAAAGTGGAATGCGATTATAAAAAAGACCCCGAGCGAACATATATCAAATTCCGGCAACGACTGAAAGATTCGAAGTCGGTGAGTTTTAGGAATAAGAATTGTTGATTTGTGCGTTTTTCTGTCTGAACGAAATTGGAGGAGTTTTCTCTGCAGCTAACATTTGCAGAATCAATACTTCCTTCATTTGATTGCAAGTGAAAAATGATGTATTGAGGTAACTACAATGCTGAAGAAGCATCCTTGACAAATTGGCAACGTTTCATTCTTGATCAATACTACATTAGTTTTCATGGTCAGCATTGCTGCACATCGAGATAATCCTGTCTATGGATGCAGTCAGTGCATTGAAACAAAGGAGTCGTCCAAGACTCAGAATATTTCAATTTCCGTGCACTCTGAAGGAAGCAAGACTTGCTGCAGCAGTTATCTAGTTATTAGCTGTATGAACTTTCCGGAACAGGTTAATTTGAGGATGCGTTCTCGATTAGAGTGCAAACAGACGTAGGCATTGTAGAGGTAAAACATCCTGGCAGAGCATATTAACATCTTTCACCCCACCACCTCACATTCTGACTCCAATCTTTCCAAAACGAGTTATCTGCCTAATGGCCACAGATCTAAACTTGCCTCACAAACAAAAAAGAAAGTCAATTACTTGTAGCTTTCGATCCTCATCCGAGGATCTTCCTCAGCAAACTGAAGGCTGGAGAGAACTGGGTTCAGTCTCACACTCCCATAAGTAAACTCACGCAGTGTGACTGAACGATCGCTGGTAGTTGGTGTCGGCCCCGGTCACGGTTCAGGGTGGGGCTCTGGGCTGCGATGTAAATAGCCTCCTTTACTCCTCTCTGGAACCCTGTCTAGCACACTGATGTTGTCGTTGTCGAGGTGGTGCTTGTGTTCGTGGAGGTGCTCCCCAAACGGTGAAGTGTGCCTGTGGTGCTCTTTTACACGGTTTTGCAGTTTCCTTTCCGACTCCCCCACATAGTCCTCATCACAGTCACTGCATTTCAGTCTGTAGACTACCCCTGATTTGTCCACTTTGTCGATCTTGTCTTTAGGAGCAACAAGTTTGCTACGGATGGTGTTGATGGGCTTGGTGTGAACGCTGATCCCCCGCTTTCTGATCTTTCTGCTGAGGGCCTCCGTGACGCCCCTGACGTAGAGGATGGTGACGTGGCCCTTCCTAAGGGATTGGCGTTCCGTCGAAGGGTGAGGTGTAGTTTTCTTCGAACCCGGGATGTCCCACGCCTACTTCTGGTATCCCGACACGCTGAGGACTTTATTGATGTGGTCGAGTTCTTGTTGTCAAGCCTCGTCCGTTGAGCAGATGGTGTTGGCTATGTGGGTGAGAGTTCGAATGACTCCCAGTTTGTGTTCGAGCGGTTGGTGACTGTCAAACTGGAGGTACTGGTCGGTGTGTGTTGGCTTGCGGTAGACGGAGAAAGCAAGCCCCGAGTCAGTCCTGGTGATGCGTGTGTCCAGCATTGCGATGCTGCCATTGTCTTCTAACTCCCGCGAAAACTAAATGGCAGGGTGTTGGCTGTTGAGGTGGTTGCTGAACTCCTCCACCACAGACGTCTTGAGCAAGCCCATGGTGTCGTCCATGTAGCGGCCCCAGTAGCGAGGAGGAGTGTGAAAGGACGCCAAGGCTTTCTCCTGGAAATCTTCCATGAAGAGTTATCTGCTGATTCTAAATCTGCTACTCCCGATGCACCATCTCCTAATCCACAACTTTCCTTCATATTACTGAAGTGCTTAACACTTTACGTAAGCTACTGCCCATCGTTAGAACCATTTCCGGTCAAAGGCCTTGAGACAGAGTTCTAATTGTCTGAACTATATCTCCTCACTGTGCCTTGACTAGGAACGAGATACTTCTTATACATGAATACCTTTGACGCAGAAATAATCCCATTTTGGATAAAGTTTACTGCATTACTTAAAGTATCCATGTTCCGTGCCTCATTCAAATTAAGCTTGGAGATCCACCGCTGCAAAATCTAACACTTCTTTGCTCAGTTACATCCTCTACAATACATTACTGCAATGACAGCGCAAAAATGAGCAAGTACGTTCAGCATTCATGCAAGCTGTTATGTAGCGCTGCGGGCAAAGTGATTTGAAATCAGTTTGGAGGCTGACTGCCACATTGAGTTCAAGGCAGCCTCTGTACCTACTTCTTCCTCTTCTTACACACACACACATACACACACACACACACACACACACACACACACACACACACACACCTCCCCATCCGCCACCCCCCGTCTCCCTTCCTTCCCCCCTCTCCATCTCTCCAGTCTTCCCATCAACACAGCCCTATTTCACCTGCATGCTGTCCTAAATGCTCTACACTGCCTCGGCTCAGGACTGCTACACCATGTAAGCTCGCATTTTACTTGCAGAGTGCGGCGCACGAGGAACCCTTTGAAATCGAGTCTGTTTTTACCATGTTGTTTTTGGCAAAAGTGAGTGGCGACCTATAAACTGTGGAATAAATCTTCATGATGCGAACCAATGACTAGGAAACTCACAGTAGTCAAACTCTTAGGTAGCCCCGTTGGCAAATGATCGTGCATATACTTGAATAGAGAGACTCTAGAAAATAGTGATAAATACAAAAACGACATGTTGATGGTACACAAATTTTAGCATCAGCACCCCCAAGAATGCGCGTAAGGACAAAGGAAGGTAGCTACACATAAAGGCAACCCAGCGTTGATACTTTTCGTTGAACAGTCCAGCCTATTTAGCAGAGTTGTCTCTGTACTCCTAAAGACATTTTTTTTACTCATTAAAGTACAGTATTTGGATTTTCAGAACTATTTCTAATACGACAGGACAATCATTTTCAATGTGATTGTTATTCAAGCGTACGGATGACATGCTAGAAAACGTTAGGCATTTCCTAAGAACTCCAAAGTTGTCACGCCACACCTAAGTAAGTTTGTCGCTTCTACTCGTCGTGCTCCACGCAAAGCCATTTTCATCTCAGTAAGAGGAATGGATGTTTATTCGACCTCCAGATCGCTCTGTGCTATGCTAATGACAAGTATTCGCATTGCCTTCAGGGCAAAGTGTGAAGTGGCGGTGATTCATTGCCACGTCGCCCTCATTAATCAAATAAATTATTTTGACCTTAGCGTAACCAGGGGCAACGCCCCACTGACAGACAGGAAAAACCTGGCTAAGTGGCACTGAAGACAGGACGGTTCTGTGGTTCCATGCACTTTGTCCCCACTGAAGACAGGTCTTTACAGCCGTCTCATACTCTTCGTCCCCACCGAAGACAGGACTGTACTCTAGTTCTATGCACCTCGTCCCCACTGTACAGCACTGTACAGGACTGTACAGCAATTGCATGCACTTCGTCCCAACTGAAGACAGGACTGTACAGCACAGAGCTGCTGTCCGGTCCTGTCTTCAGTGGGGGCGACCGCGTGCAACCGTAGCTTGGGTGTTCAATCCCAAGCGCTAATCGAGTTATTGTCAATTATAAAAGGCCATCGTCAAAGTTGATAGGGAGGTTATAGTTTCGCCACGTTTGAAGTCAGCAAGTCGAGTTCAGCTACACGAATCAAATATGGAAGACTGTCTTCAAAGAAAAATGACAGATAAACTATACAGAACGCGAAATAAGAAGCATCGTTACAATCATGGAAGACTAACATATGATGAATATTCGTTTACAATGCAGTGCATGAGTGCGAACAAATCGAATCAATCGGAAACTGCGACGGGAGAGCTCGACTTTCAGGAGTCACTTTCCATGTCCTTGATGGCTTCTGCAGCCTCAGGTCCGCGCATCTTCATTGCAAAGGTCAGGTGCTGCCCTTTACTTCGCGCAAGCTCTGTAGACCACCAAGATCAAACCTTGCCTACCTCCCCAGCTGTTCCCAACCCATTTGAGCTTTCTGGCTCATCACCTCAGTGTGCAGCTGTCGACTGATGAGTCTCGGAAATTCAGCCTTGGCACTCAAGGGTCATCGTACTCCTTTGCCGTGCGTGTCTGGTCTGGCAAGACTATCAGGCTGGGTTATGTCCTTCTCTTCTCCTTGCACAGGCCTCACTAGGGTGGTACGCTGCAATGCCGAGACCGCGGTGCGTGTACTTCTAGAAAGGTTACCCAGAGAGAAGAAACAAAAGTCCTCCCCAACCATCTGTGAAGCTCTGTCAGCCTTAATGTTCTCCAAGACGTGTGTCCGAGGAATTTGCTCCCCTAGCTTGTCCGTTTTTTGTCTAGGGCTTGTTCTGCTTAACCGGTATGCCTTGTATACCTGACTCTCTGTCTCTCTCTCTCTCTCTCTCTCTCTCTCTCTCTCTCTCTCTCTCTCTCTTTCTCTCTCTCTCTTTCTCTCTCTCTCTCTTTGCGTGTGTGTGTGTGATTGTATCTCTCTTTCTTTGCTCGCTCTCTCTCTATCTCTCAACGTGTTTATATATACATGTATGTGCATATTTCTCTTCATGCTTCGCTTGTCTTATCGCTTGCCACTTCTTTACGAACACCCCTCCCCCTCCCCCTCCCCACGTCTTCCTTACACTTACACACATTCCTCGCCAGCTGTTTCATAATTCTAATTCATGAGGTGTATGTGTTTTTGTGTTCATTGCGCATCATTTGCTGCAGAAAAGGGTTTTCCAGGCTAGCTATGGTGTGGTTCAATTTATACTTAGTAGACAAAGGAAACGCGCGCGCGCGCGCACGCACACACACACACACACACACACATAAACACGCACACACGCACACACATACACACACAGACACACACAAACACACATACACACACACACAGACACACACACACAGATGCACAGATGCACAAATGCGCACACAGACGCACGCACGCACGCACGCACACACACACACACACACACACATGCATAGTAGACAGACAGAAAGACATACATACAGAATGCAAATACGTAGACAAACGGCCGGTGGAGCTAGTGTTTCATTGCAGTATGCTGGCTGTTCATGTCACAGGGCGTTAGAACGAGAGGTGACTCATTCACAGTTCCCACAATGCATGTACCGCGGTGTTGCCTAAGGTGTGAAGTGCACACAGTCCAGTAGCTTCACGAGTTGTTGCACGCCAAAATTGAACAAGTATAATCAAAGAAAAAAATGGCTTCAATCCCCGGCCAAACTTCCTTCTAAACAGAAATGGAAGACATTATACATGTATTGTAAAAAAAAATCACGAACGCACGCACGCACACGCACACACACGCACACACACACACACAAACAAACACACACAAAACACACACACACAAACACAAACACACACAAACACACACACACACAAACACACGAAAAAAACACACACGCACATACACACAAACACACACACACACACAAACACACACACACACACACAAACACAAACACACACAAACACAAACACACACAAAAACACACACACGCACACACAAACACACAAAAACACACACACATACACACAAACGCACACACAAAAACACACACACACACAAACGCACACACACACACACAAACACAAACACACCAACAACAAAAAACACACACACACGAAATTCATACGCTGTTCAGTGCTGTCAGTGACATCAGACAGAAGGTGGAAGGATGTTGTTATGTCTCGACTACTGCAACTCCCTGCTTGCAGGACTACCATCCAAACAAATCTCTCGCCTTCAGCGGGTTCAAAACAACGCTGCCCGTCTCATCTTCAGAAAATCCAAGAGAACACATGTTACCCCTCTTTTCATGAAACTCCACTGGCTTCCTGTTGAGTACAGGATCCAGTACAAACTCGCCACTCTCGCCTTCCGTTGCTTTGACGGAACTCTGCCGCCCTATCTCTCATCTCTTCTTCAGATCTACCAACCCTCTCGCTCTCTCCGCTCAGGCTCTGAAAAACTTCTCTGCAAACCTAAAACCACCACCAAATCCTTTGGCCAGAGATCCTTTTACTTTCAAGCACCTTCTGTCTGGAATGCTCTGCCGTCATCTCTTCGTGGCATCACTTCTCTTCCTTCCTTCAAATCTAACCTCAAGACCCATTTTTTCCGTAAAGCTTTTTCTGTTTAGTGCCCCTAGGGCCTGACTGCTTCCTGAGAACCGTTAGCATTGTACATATCTGTATAAACTGTTTGTTTTGTTTTGTTTTGTTTGTTTTTTCGTCTGTATGAATGTTGACTGAATGTCTGGTTTGTGTTGCTGTGTTGTTTTATATCATCTGCTTTTCATCTTTGTTTCTCTTACCTTGATGTATATTACTTTCATTTACATTCCTATTGTGTGTTTTTTTTATTTCTATTTTCTTTTCTTTCTTTCTTCTAGGCGCTTTGAGTCTCACTGTGTGGGAGTATTGCGCGTTATAAGAGTGATTTATTATTATTATTATTATATCGATTGAGGCGTAACTCGTTATCTCAAAGAATGCTCGGTGTTGAAGCACCTTTTGAGGGACCCTGCTTCATCAAACAATATAAAAGACAACCTTTACGTCACGTTGAAACCATAAATAAGGGTCATCGCCGCGGTCAATAAATCGCAGTTAATCTCCCGCGGGGATTGATATTTTTCTATGAAGAGTACGGTGCAAGATGAACCGCACGGCAATATGGATTTTAATGAGAACTTCCAGCTGGCTGTGCTGCGATCACTGACACAGAAAACTGCGTCCGCGGTCAGGTTTCGCAGCGATGTTCTATGAAAAGTTACTGTGGCTGTCGCCTCGGTCAAAATCGGTTAAGTTCAGCGAGCATTTCGTCCCACGCGTCGGTGAAACGTTCAACCTAAGGTTTTCTTCATTGAAGTAGATTTCTTGTAAAGCAACTCAGTCGTCAACGAGATTTAATTAGCCGTTTTTGCTCAAGAGAATGACCGTAATGATTTGAATTTTTATTCGTGGATTGTAGGCCTATGGCTTCGACACAACAACAGTTTCCCAGTCATGAGTGCAAAGTTAAAGCAGCTGAATGTAACAGGAGTTCAACATACGGCCAGAGCAGCACGATGCTCTCAGTCTCACTTACACTCGTATGTAGAGTGAGGGGGGGGGGGGGGGTAAGTGCTGACAAGTTTGAATATTGTGATATCTATGGGATCTTCCCGGTATCATATGCTGTGTATTTGACGGGTCAGAAATGATCTTGGCGGCTTCCATCCCAGTGCTCTCCCCTTGTGCCCTCATGAGTTCAAAGGCAACCCGAAGCCTTTGCTGCGCCATTAATAGCCTCTTTTTATGATGTGTAGATGGTCATGCAAGCTAAAGCGTGTCGTGATTCTATCCCAGGGGCGGGAGAGGTGGGGGGAAAAGTAAAAAAGTATAAAAATAAATAATGTAGTTCAAATAAAGTTGCTGTCTTGTCTTGTCACTCTGTCTGGTATGAATGAGTGAATGATTGCGCATGAATGTATAGGTGAACATCCTTTGGTGCACCCGTTGGCTAAACGTCTATACGTGCCAAAAAGTATGAATGTTGTGATGTCTATGGGATTTTCCCAGTATCATATGTTGTGTATTTAAAAAAGAAGAGACAAATCTTAAACACACAAGATTACATTATCAGTGCCGTCACCGTGGACGAGTACCAAAAATATGGTGACATAATTTTTAAAAAGTCATTTTTACTCACCTTGTGTCTGGCTGTGAGAATCGCTGCGGATGTATACTTGCTCAATTCACATCTATGCACCATTTACACATTATCTTGAAGCAAAGCATTTTAGGCACGTTTGAAAAACTGTAATCGTTAGTTGTGTTGTTGTTGTTGTTGCGTACCTGGGCTAAACACTCCCAGGATCACCCAAGTGGGTGAGATGATTGCGTGTGTGGCTGTTTTTGAACACCCCGCCATATAGGCAGCCACACTCCGTCTTCAGGGGATTTGATCTCTGTCTTCAGAGAATGCCAGTTGTTATGTTAGGAGCTCACCACGGCTGAAGATAATCCCCACATAACAACATAACAACATTTTGCTGTAGCCTTGGTTTTTGGCTGGAGTCAACAAATAACAACAGCCTTTGCCCAAGGCAAAATCGTTAAAATCACTTATCTTCTAAAGAAAACTAACCTTCAAGACAAATTAGCCTGCTTATTCTAGGGAAAACTTAAACCGGGAAACTATTCTACACCCGTTTTCTTTCACTGATGACATTTTGTATTGAAAGCATCAGCCGAAATGAACAATTCTCAGACTTAGGTTTTGGTTCGAGGAGCTCTTGGAGGCCATTCTGAACAAAAACTACATGAAAATAATTTTTCTCGAAACACGATGTATGGACGTGCTCGCAACGGAGCTTATTTTGCACAGCAGAATTTTACAGTTTTGGTTACATGGTCAGTTTTCACAGCAAACTGGAAGACTGAGACAGAAACACTTTTCAAAGTTATTTTATCAAAATCCCTCACTGCTCCTCCGGCAGCAAGCACCCTGGCCTGAGCAAAGAAACGCCGCATGACGAAGACACAATTGCTCATGCGACATGTCGTGAGCTCAACGAGCTCTTATTTTAACTGTCACTTTCGTCGTGGATGTTTTGATATTCTTGGGATACTTTTTTCTGTACGTTAACCTCTCTCTCTCTCTCTCTCTCTCTCTCTCTCTCTCTCTCTCTCTCTCTCTCTCTCTCTCTCTTTCTCTCTCTCTCTCTCTCTCCCTTCTTTCTTTTTCTCTTACGAATGGTTGATTTTGGTTTTGTTGTTTTTGCTCAATAGATCGTTTGAGACAGAAAATCCGGATCATATAGAATATTTGTCATTTTCTTTGGAAAATACTACGTCCATCACAAGTCGGTTGCACCCCTCACTCGCCGCTTGAGTCAACCAAAGACCCTCTACAATAAGATGATTCATCCGGCACTCGGCCTATATAAAACATGATGACGGAGCCGACCGAGACGCCCCAAGCGGAACCCGTGACGCTCGAGTCAAGGAAGACAACTTCCACATACCGCGTGAGCGATGCATGTTGGCAATTAAGCGCTCTTTGCCACTCGTGAACACCAACATCAATTGAGGGACAGGAAAAAATTTTCACACTAAGCGGAATGTCACATTAAGAGGGTTGATTTCAGTCATACAATGAACTGAAGGGAAATTAAAAGGTTGTGGCTATTTCAGACACTGACTATAGAGCGAGCGCACTGCTTAATATTACATTACTCGTTCGTCGTACCTCGAGCTTTTTCTGAACTCATCTTGGACAATTTTTATGCGAGATTTTAAATCAGACAAACATGAAAACCTTACTCCAACTAACTTTCAAAGAAGCCATTCCCGAATAATGAGGAAGTAAACACAGTATCTGTAGGCCTACTTTTGCTGGCCGAGCCGCTCGATGCGATAGTAGCGAGATAGAAGGATTTACTGAGTACGGTCATGGCTCATGCCGTGTAATTTTATGTTTATTACTATAGAATTGCATAGATCTACTGTAGTAGGGAAACACAAACAGATATTGTAAGCAAAAAAAATGCAGATTTCATGATTTCCGTATTGCTTGCGGTGAAAATAACTTGCCGTGTAAACAGCCTGCATGGTCACTAGATACACATTCACGTGCAAATAGCCTGGGCACTAGATACACGGTCACGTGCAAATAGACAACCAAATTAAAAACTGTTCACAATAACAGGAAAACCACAATAACAGAGTTCACTATAAGTGGACTCCACTGTATCAACAAATTTAATAGAAAACTACATAACTAGTTTTCAACTTCAATAATGCTCATCCCCACAAAGCGAGTTGCCATGTGTCAACTGTCATGTTTGTAAAACCTACGTGCTTGCATTTTATTATGCTAGCTTTCCGGCATAGTGTTTGTAAGTTTTGTTTATCTTTATGACCTTTTTTTTCATTCCTGCTATGATCGGTTGCGTTTATTCATTGCGATGAAATGTTTTGGCCACTATTATTCACTATAATAAATTCCACATGCATCATTAATTTAATACTCATCAACATTTTCGCAAACAAAAATTGTATGAATTCAGTTGCCAAAACTCTTCAACTCTGATTCAGAATCACTCAATTGTGATCAAGCCTCAAGGCGATATTTATCATCTAACGTGAATCATTCATTATCAAGACTGCTGATTTGCTGAGGTGCTGACGTGACTAAATCAGCAGATTTTCGAAAACAAATATCGGCACACCTACAAAAGCAAAAGCCACAAGCTTCCTCCACCAGTTCAGCAGATTTAGATTACACTTCAAGTTCTGTATTTTATTGCGCTTAGCTCAAAACACATTTATATAATCATTACTTACCTCTCTTTATTTTTCCACGGAAAACGAAAAAACGACTTCTGTGGACACGCATAGCGCGAGTTAACACAGTTAATCGCACTGCAATGGTCACCGCCTTGCCTTGATTTCTTCTTCGTGGTCGACATTTTTGACCGGCTAATCACGACTACGACTTCTGTGGACACGCATAGCGCGAGTTAACACAGTTATTCGCACTGCAATGGTCACCGCCTTGCCTTGATTTCTTCTTCGTGGTCGACACTTTTTACCGGCTAAGCACGGTTACCGCTTGGTGGCGCGCGTGATCCTAATTTCACCGGAAGTGACCGGATGAATCATCTTATTGTAGAGGGTCTTTGAGTCAACTCAGAACAAACTGCATTCCCGAGTGAAAGAAAGGAGTGAAAATGGTCAAATTAAGCCAAACGATCACGAAGAAGAAAAATCACTCTTCGGTGCTTACCAAAAAGGGCAGGCAGTCTGAAAGGAGACGACCCTTCGGTGCCGATGCATATAACAACAGTCCTCTGTGGCAGCGCCTCGAGCCATAACCTCAACTCCATTGGTCCATTTCGTGGTTTCTGCTATTTGGTAAGCCATGATCCGTGCCTCATCGCCGTTACATTGCAGAGACATGGCAAGCATGACACAACCGCGCAGTGCGCAAGCATGGTTAACCACGCAACATGCACAGCAGTCCACACAAAGGAGAAACGACAACCTTTTTTCTCTCTCTCAGGAAGATGCAGTATGAAAGACGTCAGATCGCATTCAACAGACTACACTCATCAGCAATCATCAGCAAACACACACCAGAGGATCGTTTCGACAAGCTGCATGCTGACTTTCATTCGAAGCATAAGCTACTGCATTCTAGTTCAATAGATTAGAGACTTCGCCTACCGGCGAACGTGTCTCTAGCCCAGTTGACATCACGTGATAGAAGGTTTTCGTTCGAAATATGCATGAGGAGCTCACATGAGAGGCTTGTGGTGTAGCCGATCTGCTCCCTGATATAAGCCGTTAAGTATTTCTAAGACTATTTTGCACAAAACTCTAAACTTACTCTTGTTGAGGCAATAAACAAGCGTTTATTCGATAAAATAACATGTTTGGTTTTCAATGGAAACAAGTTTTGACAACGAAATAATTTATGTAAAAAGTGTGTGTGTGGGGGGGGGGGGGATAGTATCAGAACGAACTATTTTGGCGCAATACTGTAATGCGAAAGGTCAAGTCTATTACGCATTCATTGCGAACTGAGCCAGAGTCGATTATACTGACTCGGTTTCACAGAATAAAGCTCCTGGTGACCCAGTTCCTTTCAGCCCTTATACATGTACAATCGCTGTCACCTCGTTGACTGACTTTTGATCTCGCTCATTCTTCCATGCCTAATACTTGCAGCCGAGAATTATCCAGCAGAAACAATTAACTTCACGTCTCTACGCAGTTTTACCCACTGAAGATTAGGGGTACGGTAAATACTGCTGTATATGTTATGGCATCGTCCATTAATTTGAAGAGAGAACCATTCGAGTTCTGCAGAGTTTCCAGCGTATTGATCAGTGCTTGGCACGCACTTGCAAAATGATCCCTTTGAAAAGTCACCTCGGTAATGTTTCTGGGGATTGCCTCGAATCACGAAATGGAATGATACGTCTTACGTAACAACCGTTCCGATGCTCATTAGCGTTCTGTCTTTCCTTCTCTGCCTCGTTCGCTCAAGACATCCATCTTTCCGAAGGTTGCAGACTAATGCTCTTGTCATTTGTCTGAGCACTGCCGCTCAAAACCATGTGCTTCCTCAGAGCGAGGAGAAATGCGAGACGTGATGTTCAGCTTGTTTAATCTTTAAAAGAACCACGTAGTTAATGAAAAATATGTCCGTGGAATGACATAACGGACGAGGGATGCGGAGAGCTCTTTAGGAGGTCATCTGAGTCCACCTCATCTGGCGAGGGATACTTTACCAACCACCTCCCTTCTTGCGTGTTTTCCAAAAACTCAGCCTTTAATAAACTCTCGGTTAATCATCTTCACGCATAATCTCCACAGACCGTCAACTAGGTGTCTGACAAACGCCGTCTTTTCCCCGCTCCACGAACCTCATTTTGGCCCTGATGATTTTCTTGAGCCCCATCATCGACCGCTCGTAATCACGTTTGCCGAAAGAAATTGAGATACCCCGTCAGTAATTTCGGCATGTTATTACCTCTCTTTTCTCCAGTCCGCGGATATGTTCTTTCCTTCTCGCAGCTTGCACATATTCCGGAGACCGGAGGCTGATGAATCGCGTGCGGAACATCATGAGCGTGGCACAAGAGGAGCCATGTTGCAGATAAATAGATCATTGGAATATAGTGAACGAGAGAGGGAAGTTTCCTCTCCTTTATCCACATGCTCATCGGCATGTCTTGTTGGTGTTCGTCAGGGGAAGCGCGCTTATGAAGTATCGACGCACTGACAGCGTGCCTGCTGCGTGCAATGTCCCGGAAATGAGACTACTGTATAAACCGTCTGCAATGTCCGAGGATATGTGCTCTGGGAGATTGGCAGTCCAGCCTGCCAAAATACCGTATGCCCAACAGCGACTAAAAAGAAACTATGTAACACTATCGAAGATGCTGGTGTGAGGAAGGAACTGTGTTCTCTTGTATCAATCAAGTGTGTAAAAGTTCATGTCAAGTCATGTGTCATTATCAAACCGACACTGACATGATTACGGAAGAATGTGAGTGAACGAAATGTCGCCTGAAAGGGTTTTTCTTATGAAAAAGCGGAAACTAGATGAATGAGAGGTATGATGAGATGGGTGAAGTACAGTAGTCCTGGCATCGGACTTTTCAGGCCACGCATCTTTCCCAAAGCGCCGTCCTGAGACTTTGCCCAAGATTTTATAACTTAAAAAATACTCTCTAAATTATCGAAACGACTCCGAAGATCCGGATTTTGAAAATATAGCATTACGCGATTTTTATGAGAAAAAGAACATTCACTCAGAATAAATTACTAATGGACATCTTCAAAGTATGCATACAGCTGTTTTGAGATGTTTACAGTGCGTTCCGTAGAAGAACAGAAGCCATGGTAATGTTCGACAGCTACATAAACTTGATGGAAAATTATATTTATTACTATAAGATGCAATTGTCTCCGTTGGTCGATATGGTATTGGGAAGTGACATCCTTAGGTAAAATTTTGTCATTTCTTGTAACTTGTAATGGGCCGGAGGCACCCACAATAAACTCATTTGTTCGTTGTTCGTTGTTCTCTCTCTCTCTCTCTCTCTCTCTCTCTCTCTCTCTCTCTCCTTGCCTACTCAGACATCCGTCGTGGCTGTCGTCGAGAATACAGCAGCTAGCAGATCTATGACTCCAGAAGTCACGGGTGTGTCTGAAACTGTACTAATAACCTTCAACAGAGCCCTACAGAGTAGGAAAGTCATCGAGACGACCGAGAGTGTAAGGCTACGTAGATGACATCACATGATAACATCCAGCGCCAGCGACATCCAAAAAGCCGAAAGAAAAACGGAGCAGTTCATGAACTATGTTGGCATGCTCGTGAAGCACAGCAAGTGTGCCCTACTTCACGGCAAGCGAAGTGGAAATAACTGGAGCAAGAAGGCCACCTCGGGTGAGCACGAAATCTCCGTGCAGATCGCACCCATCCCACGCCTCGACAAACCCCAGCTGTACATATATCTAGGGCACGAAATCAACCTGACCGCTTCGGCAGAAGATCAAATCAAGCAAATAATCGCCGGTTTCGAGAAGATCATTGAGAAAAGTTATGTTGCACCCCTCCCGGTCGCCGCCAAGCTCCAAGCTATTAACATCATGGCTACTTCCAAGCTTCACTTTAACTTCAGCGACATTCATATCAGCGAGAAAGATCTTGACCTTGACCACATTGAAGATGAAATTGTTTCCTATGTGCGATTATGGCTAGGACTAAACAAATCATCTATTCGCGCATTCATGTTCTGCCTTCGCTCTGCAGGAGGACTTGCCTTGCTGAACCCTCGCACCATGTTCTACGCGAAGAAACTTTCGTTCGCGCTGAGTGTGCTAAACAGCGACGATGACCAAACAAGGCACACGGCTTGTAGCGTGGAAAATCGTGTCCCGTGGAAAATCGTGACCGGAAGTCATCGCAGAGTTATCTGCTCGGGACGTGCTGAAAATTCAACTCTAAAAAGAGACGGCACCCACCACTCCGCCTGACTGACTTGGCACGCCCGGGGAGTTATGCTAAGATCCGGCCGCGTAAATATATCTGCGTTTTCTGACAAACGTCTTTCTCGGCGGTACTGTACTCCATGCACCTTAACGGTGCGCGTGATTCGGGTGTAATCTTAAGCTCACGCGCACCGTTAAGGTGCATGGAGTACAGTACCGCCGAGCAAGACGTTTATCACAAAACGCAGATATATTAACGCGGCCGGATCTTAGCATAACTCCCCGGGCGTGCCAAGTCAGTCAACGGTCACGTTTTATAAAACCAGACTACAAACAGACTACAGGGAGGTGACTCCCATATTATTTCCGGCAGGGAAGACGGCTTTGCACGGGGAAAACTTTTTTTGAACGCTACATCATGTTTTAAACGACACAAATGCACCAAAACCTCGTAAAGCAACTAATGCGTCGTTTGTCGGCATATATTCCATGCGAAGAACAGATGCAGGAGCGGTAAATCGCATAAAGAGAGAGCCGAGCAGATAACTCTGCGATGACTTCCGGTCACGATTTTCCACGGGACACGATTTTCCACGCTACACGGCTAGACAATCGCTTGACCTCCACCTGACAAAGAGGAAGTGCGCTCCACAGCCAGACAGCGATGGGGAAAAACAATTTCGCAGGATACTGCACATATGACAATTAGAGGCTAAAAAAAAGTATCGATAGTGAACTGGAAAAAATCGCACTGGATCCAGATTCACGAACTCTGCCGTAGACTTTGAATCCGCCTTACCAAATCCACCAGCGAAAACTATGTGTTGACAGCAAGGGCAGACGATGACATCGAACTGTCGTTCACCGACCCTGCAACATTCTACACAAGTTTCAAGAGAATGGAACTGGACAAAAAGGCAGAGTGCTGGAAAGAAAAACAGTCACAAGAAAGAATAGCTCGGGCGAACAACATCAATCACAGTCTGTCGAACCAACATATGGTGAACCTGCGAATAAGCGACAATCTTGTGAAATTCGTAGTGAAAGCTAGGCTACAGCTCATTGAGTGCAACGCCATCCTGCATTCATTCGACCCAGCAACGTGACCAAAACAATGCACGAGATGCAGCATTCACTCCGAAACAGTCAAGTCATATCATCAACGGCTGTAACAACAACAAGCCCAGAATTCAGAAGAGACACAACAGAATAGCCGAGATCACCACGAGAAACATGTCCAATCAATTCCATGCGTGACCGTTCTGTGCGATCAGCATGTGACCCATTCTGAACACAGAGACATACCCTGCGTTCCGTTGACTCTGCTTCATCTCTGCTACGGTGTAGCAGGGTCACGAGTTTCGATTGGTCGGTTTCTTTAATTATTTTTAAAGCACGTTACCATTAAAAGTAGAGGGTTTTGGAGGCCCTCTTTGGATACATGGATCCCCTAAATAATTTCACATTCATTTATATCCCTCTTCATCGAATAGACAGCTTAATAAAAGCATTAGGGTTGAAAATCCATTAATAACAAAAGGGAGGTAACCATCACTAGTCAGAGAGGAAGGTCAAGGGAATCCAAACATGTGTGTCGTCTGCTAAATCGTTACACTCATGGGTATAAATGCCGACGTTTACTACAAATATCAAACCAAGACATACGATCCACTCTGCCACGGTGATGAGAGCACGAAAACATTTATTTCTTCGAAATGTGACAGCAATCGGCACGTTTGCCACTTCCATGGTGTGTTAACTCCATGGTTCGAAGCATGTTTACCGTGCAAGTCCGTGGAGTGACTTCCAATTAGTTGTGTTTAGTATGAGCCAATCAAATGCGGCTACGAGTTCTGTAGTTTCATCGTTGCTAGGCACAGCAAGTGGCGGCGCACTCTAGTGTGAAGCATTTAGAGCGCCTTCTGAGATGCTCTAGCTGCTGCGCGACCTTGACAGGAAGCTGACCTCTGCCACTGGGTGAAACGTCACCAAAGATTGTGTATGAATGATTTTCGACTCTAATACTTGTATTAAGTCGTTTCTTCGATCAAGAGTGATAAATTTGAGTGTGAAATAATATTGGGGATTCGTGTATTCAAAGAGGGCCTCCAAAACCCTCTACTTTTAATGGTAACGTGCTTTTAAAGTAATTAAAGAAACAGACCAATCGAAACTCGTGACCCTGCTACACCGTAGCAGAGATGAAGCAGAGTCAACGGAACGCAGGGAGTATCTCTGACACAGGTTAGTCACGTGACTTCGGCTCCACATTCCAATGATTCTACCAATCAAAATTCAACATGATCAGAAGACCATTGAGAGTAAAAAGATGCGATTCTATTTCACTCCAATTATTTATCCCAATAGATAAACACAAATTTGGTGTTCTAATAAAACTAATCTATGAGATTTTCAGGAAATCATTTGAGAACTACTTTTAGCGCGAACGTGTCTATAAGGTTGCAAACTGCCTTGAGAACGTGCGATTGTGTATATATATATATATATATATATAGTAATGCACGCGATCTTTGGACCTACAATAAACGCAGCAAAAAGGATTCCTATGGGTCCGGGCTGGTTTCGTGAATCTATGGTTATACTCTCGCAAGTAAATGCTTTCTGGCCGGAACCTGTGGTCTAACTGCCTTCACACTGTTTGACGAGCTCCACACTTCGATCATTCGTGTATCGACTGATGGAGTCAGTAAGTGATTTAACCTACATTCCGTCTGTGTTGAACGTTAATCGAATGGTAGTTTCTTCTGTAGGAATCTGTCCGATTCCGAAGTTCGATATTATCGGATAGCTCAGAAGCAGTTTTTCTAAGTTTAATCCTTCTAAGCATACATTAAATTAATGATTCCTCATCAGCAAAAGCACTCAGTGGGTTTCTGTGTGTATCTAAGATTATGCAGACGGGATTGGTTGCCTTACTCGCTCAATGAAGTATAAATATTGCTGTTGTATTCAAAGTCCTTATAATTAGTAGATTTTACAATATTACACTCTTGTGATTCGAATTTTACCGCATACAAGTTTTACATTCATGGGAAATCGATGTTTAGAAAATGAATTGACGAAAACATGGCTGCCAGTATCGAGTGTATCACAACAAGCGGAGGAATACACTCACGATGTGATATGCCATTCAGCGTGGCCGAGACTCTGTGTTCAGAACGGTGGTATGCATGTTATGGAAGAATTAAGGCTATCACGTGACCAACCTGTTGCTGAGACTATATTCACTAGTCTCAGCCACGCTGAACGCATGTGACCCCGTCACACTTTGCTGAAGGGGAGGACAATGCATTTGCAGGTGTGCGACACACGAGACCTGGCGCTTCTTTCATCGACTCCACAAATAAATCGTGCCTGATTGTGGAGGTATCTGTGCCCTACAAAGCATTTGCTGATGACTGATATCAGTGTAAATTCGAGAAATACCTACCTCTCTATCAGAACATCAACGAGGTGGGGTTTTGCTGCAAAATAGTGGTGCTTGTTGTAGGTGTGCTGGGTAGTGTGCACTCCAGGTTTGTGAGCGGACTGAAACGGTGTGGACTTCCAGCATCACGCGCCTGAGGTGAGATCTCTTTCTGCTCCATCAGTGCCATGATTGGATCCAACATGTTATGGAAACAGAGGTGCAGAGCGACAACGTAGTTGTGCATGCAAGACTTTTGTATAGTCATTGCTCACAGACTGTGCATGAAACCAGTCCGAATTAGATCAGGGACGATAATAGGAAACTCTCCCTTGGTTGGAATGACTGACCGTGAAGATGCAGCTGCGAGTGGTTAAAAACGTTCCGCTCGCCCATTGCACGGGAATACAGGGACCTTTCCTGGCGTTCGTGGTGCTGGTAATGATGTTGGTGGTGGTGCGTGTGACGGTGGTGCCAACATTTGGAAGTGAAGCTTCACAAAATGGTCATCATGATGGTGGATGGAATGGTGGTGGTGGTGGTGGTGTTGGTGATGATGATGATGATGATGACGACGATGATGATGATGATGATGATGATGATGACGACTAACGTTGCAATACTGGTTGCTTTTCACTTCTCCTTTAACCACCTAGAACTACATACTGAGTAGTCAATGTTTATTATTTCAGCAATGTATATTCCTTGAGGCAGCAGACCGGTGGGTTATCAAGGAGTTGTACTTCAGTCCCCACCCCCTCATCCCTCATCCTTCCCCCTTTCCCTCCCCTCTCTCTCTCCCCCCTCCCCCTCCTCCCTTCCCGGTGTCTTCAAGTCAAACTGTGTCATCATGTACTGTAATCGCAACTACTTTGATGGAAAAAGTATTTTGATATGTATGTAGGTATGTATGCTCGTATGTGCGAGTGTGGGATGATGATGGTGGTGATGATGATGATGATGTCTTCCAAAAAAGAGAAAGAAAACGAAAAACAATATGACTTTCTGTGTTTGTACTTCTTAGAATATTACGATGCCTTTCGGCAACTTCTTCAGCAAAGAATAAAATAGCGTCAAGATGACGTATAAAAAGAATTACGTGTGCTATGACGTAAGACATTCTTATAGTCTTGGATGTCCTGGCTGGCTACATTCTAGTAAACTAGAGATTTCGCCTACCGGCAAAAGTACTACTGACTCGGGTTTACAGAATGGGCTGGCTAATTACCACGATAGTCCACAAAAATGAGCAAATATAAGTCCAAGAATTCTGGAGAAAGAAACACTATATTACACACACGCAAATACACACACCCACACCTACACACACACACACGCACACACACACACACATACACACACACCTCTACACACACAGTACACACATTCAGACCATCGGATCACCCCCGAAAGCCGACAAGCGTACCCTCAGAACATCCAAACCGCCAATCACTCAACTACCCTTTGGTGTTTAGACCAAGAGGATAAGTGGTACGCAGTTTAGTCATCCAAAAAGCCTCCCTCGTCAGTCTACGAGGATGATTAGATGGCACACAATACACCTGCTCTATCGGCATGACTCTCATGTTCGCCATAGTGTGACCCGGCAAGTTGAAGTGCCTGGTCACGAGAGTCCCCTTGTTGGTTCTGATGTCTTGGTAGTGCTGGTAGAAGCGTTTCTTCAACGATGTCATAGTTTCCCCCACATACTGCGTGTTACGGCAGAGGTCGCACCACAGGACATACACGACGTTTGCAGAGGTGCAGGAGAGGACTGTGATGATGATGATGATGATGATGATGATGATGATGATGATGATGATGATGATGATGATGATGATGATGATGATGATGATGATGGTGATGATGATGGTGGTGATGATGATGACGAAGACGACGACGATGAAATGACAATGATAATGAAAACGACCATTATTCCGATTCTGTATTGTCTCACATTTCATATACATGTGACCACTTAATACAATGTGACGAGAGGTAAATTTTGTGTGTTTCCGCATTGCATATCCCCTTCCAGGGTGCATTCAGTGGGCTATCCAGAATTTAGTGTTCTCAAAACCTTTCCATGACGAAAGTCACTAGATATGCAATTCAACTTGTACTGTAATTGTATTTACTCTGATGAATAAAAACCGCTGGCGCTGAACCTCCAGGTTTTGGCATATTAAAAAAAAATGTAAAAAAAGATCGGGTTCGACCCCGCAATCTCTCGAGAAAAGAGGGGGAAAACACACACACACACATAAAAACACAAAAACCCAGGTCGGGTTCGAACCCACAACCTCTCGAAAAAAGAGAAGAAAAAAAAGTTTCAGCGCAGAATCAAACCTGGTCATGCATGACCAAGAGACGAACGCTCTACCAGCTGAGCCATTAGAGAATTGCTATGATGGAGTGTTTGTAAAGCATGTAAATCCATTTCTAAGCTATTGGCCCAGGAACAATCGACCATATATTTAAAACATGATGGATAGGTTCAGGAAAGCTCCTATTATGACATGTTTTGTTTTCCTTTGGCATGTCATAGACGCTGAATTAACACTCACACAGTCACACAGAGGAGGAAGTGTATTATACTTTATAGATGTTCACACCAGACATGTGCATGTGTGGTACTGCTACCGAGTACCGTCGTTCTACAAGCAACGAGTCAATCCTGATAACACGATGCATAACTGGTAGGTTTTTAGGCTAGATTTGCTTTGAAAAGTTGCAGAAAATCTTATGGTGGTTACAATCTGAAGGTATAACAAGTTTTGACAAGGAAAAAATCAAGCAACTATAACCATTCTGACCGTTGTCAGCCATGTTTGCAGAAGCTCCTAATCTCGCTGGAAACAAGATTTCATACTCTTGTCGTGGAACCAAACGACGAAAAGATTGACCTGATTTTTCAATACAAACACTGTATTCATTTTGTTGTTTAGACTGCAAGTGTAACTTTTCTGACTTGCGTTCCACTCAACACATTTTGACCTAGTGGACATGTACTCGATTAATTGACTCGATTAAATTGAACTGATGTATTTGATATACATTTGTATTAATCCTGAAAAATTAGGAAATCATACTTCATTCATTCGAGCATTAGTCTTGACAGCATTCAGCGGACGAAGTAAACATCAATCTACTTCAACCATAACGTAAGTGGGAGTTGCAGACGAAACTATCACCGTCACATGACACGGTGACGCCGAATGTCAAATCACTGCTATCTTACGGTCGAAATAATCGGAGAAAGTCTGAATAATCTGAGAAAGAAAATCGAATTGGTTTATTATGTGTATGAATACGAGTTTTTTTAATCGACTTCGGTCAATTTCGCGCTGCCTTGCAGTGATGATTTGAATACGAAGCAGTCGTCTGCAAGGCGAAAACGATCTCGAAGCCAGCGAAGCCGAAGTTTCGACCATGAATGGAAAAAATCGTATTACGACCGTCAACCACTTTCTCTTCAAACCTCGATTCTGAAAATTTGATACATTCAATCGGACCTAACTTTCAGTTAGTGTGCAAAATCTCAAGGAAATCCGTCCAGTAGTTTTTGAGATATAAGCCGTGGAGTCGGGACAGGCAGACAGACAGACAGACAGACACACACACACACACACACACACACACACACACACACACACACACACACACACACACACACACACACACACAGACAGATAAAGTCTGTAGGACCTCCAGTAAACCATGAGGGATAATTCTTTCTCCTTTACCAGTGTTCTCAAATTCAGTGTTCGTCATTAAACAGCTTCAAAAAAAGAATTGACACGATGTTCAAAGACTACATGTACTGTGATGATGTTGGCCACCCGCTGCTGTTGCCACGTATACCACTCTCTGCCACTCATAAGCCACCGGAAGAAAAGTATAGAGAATAGACACGATCTTTTAAGATCGTTAGAACTAGGGTAGTAAAAAGTGAGAGTAGCCATAACATAAGTACTGATCAAAAGATCAGATAAAGGCCTCGCGGCCTAAGACATCTGAGGACATACTAGGCCTGGTAAAAGACCAGCTAGTATCCATAAGAACAATAAAAATACAGCCAGAGAACTACCAGAATCGGCGATAGGCCCTGGACGCCTAAGCAAGCCGAAGAATTCTATTCTATTCTATTCTATTCACCCTCCTTCAAAAATCTCCTCGCAAATGACGTCACGTTATACGACGTCAAATGATGACGTCACAGATTTTGCAAAATGGAGTCTGTTGAATCGTTTTCAATGAAACACCAAAATGTAAAAAAGTCACTTTCTTTTCAAACCTCGATTCTGAAAATTTGATAATATTGAATGGGACCTAACTTCCAGTCAGTGTGCAAAATCTCAAGGAAATCCGTCCAGTAGTTTTTGAGATATAGGCCGTGGAGACGGGATAGACAGACACACAGGCACACACACACACAGACAGACTAATAAAGTCTGTAGGACCTCCAGTAAACCTGGAGGGATAAAGTCTGTAGGACCTCCAGTAAACCTGGAGGGATAAATAAACACATCAGCCCATAGAGCTGCAATAACTTTGGACGCCATACCAAAATTATTTTTCTAACCATAATAACGTCAGCCTACCTGCGTCAGCAACAAGGAGCAGAGGACCAGCTGGCAACAGTCTTCCGGACTCCTCGTTAAGGTCCGCCGATCTCCGTCGCCTTACCGAACGGGAATACCTAAGGTTGGTGGCGCCCTGAGGACTGGAGGTTGCATTAGGGAGCGAAGAGGTGGCGGTGATGTTGCCATGGCTACCGCAGAACGCAGGGCAGGAGGGTCCCAGCTCACAGAGGGACGTCCTCTCAGTGCACGTAGACCAGACCCGACCCCGAAACGGAAGGTGTCGGCAATGAAGGCAAACCGGAAGTAAGCCGCCCCAGGGGAGGGAAGCAGTCGGACTTGTTCGTGCACAGGATACCTGGAAACAGGCA
>JAWQFJ010007827.1:0-2500 GCA_034096865.1 Theodoxus fluviatilis
TACCACTTCTTGGCATTCATGAAGTTGGCATATTTCTTAAGAAGATGAATAAGAAATCGGATGGACATGATGGCATTAACACCTTCATTTTGATAATTTCTATTCCATACATTGTTGAATCTATCACTCATAATTATATAACTTGTGTATCATCAATCACACGTTCCCTGATGAATGGAAAATAGCGAAAGTTATTCCTTTACCAAAAATGAAGACCCCTTTGAATATTGATTCTTTTAGACCCATTTCAATACTTTCTATGCTATCAAAGCCACTTGAAAAGCATGTTCACAAGCATTTGATGGCATATCTGGATCAACATGATCTACTGTATTCTCTTCAATCGGGTTTTCCGCCAAAACATTCTTGCCACACAGCATTTACTCGATTGAATTGATTCTTGGCTATGTGCCATTAATAGGTCACAGTTGATTGGTTCCATCTTTCTTGATCTAAAGAAAGCGTTTGACATGGTTCATCATGACATTTTAATTGAAAAATTATTACAATATCTAAATGGTTGTAACACGGTGAAATTCTTTCAATCATTCTTAAAAGAAAGACAGCAGTATGTCTTTTTCAACGGACATGCTTCTTTTTGTGGCCATTTACAAGTGGGTGTGCCATTTACAAGTGGGTGTGCGAAAACGTTAGAGAAATTTAAATTGAAACTACACACTTTTCTTATGCAGTCATCCTAGTTACTTTCATCGTATTCTAAATTCACTTTGTGGCTATTTTCAACGTGGTATTTCGTTACCATGAATTGATTGTAACCTGTGTTATTGTGTGAATTTTGTGTGGGATAGAGGGTGGGTGGGTGGGTAGGGGTGGAGGATGGGATTGTATTTGTTTGTTTGTTTTCTTGTTTTATCAAGGGCTGGAAGTAAGATAGGCAGTTATGCCTAATTCATGTATTTCCCTTGAAAAATAAACTTTAATCAATCAATCAATCAATCTCTCTCTCTCTCTCTCTTTCTCCCTCTATTTCTTTCTCTCTCCCTTGTTCATGCTTCGCGTTCCTTTCTCTCCATTGTAATAGGCCGGCAGGCCTTCACAACAACAAAAAGTTCGTTCTCTCTCTCTCTCTCTCTCTCTCTCTCTCTCTCTCTCACACACACACTCTCTCTCTCCAACCGGAAGTGCTGTGAGACATTGTCCAGACGCCCCCTTGCGGCAGGCGAGGGCAGCAAGGGGAGGCAGGGGCAGACAAATCGAAGGGCAGGCGGCGCCTGCAGTTCTAGAGTGCTGGGACAGGGGGCGTGGCAGTTCCGAGGCGGGAAGGCAGTGGACGCCGAGCTGTGTGTGCTGGCCAGCCTCCCTGCTGCAGACAAATGCGTTGCCATGGTTACAAAAAACACCCATTGGCAAAAAACGGCGTCATAAGGACTAAATCAAAGGCAGGAAACGTGTTTTTGCAGTTCTTGAGAGGTGAGCTTTCTCAAAAAGTGTTTTGTTTAGAACTGTTAAGTTAGCATTCTATCGCTGAACGATTTTCCAGTTTGGATGTTTTTATTCACTTACAACCACAGGATCTGTTTGTTCTGAATCGTGTTTCATACGACCAAAAGAAATGTTTAAAAAAATTTCGAAACTTTAACACACATTCGAATTTTGTATTTCACAGCATACGATACAATGCGCGTTCATTTCCTCGTCTGTATTACTGACACCTATTGGTCCTAAGACTGCTGTTGTTGATTAAGTTATTGTTGTTACTGCTGCTTCACAACCATCAACGTTCACGCACAGCCGAAACCCTGTAGGGGACAGATGGAAAATTAATGCTTCGAAATCTCAAGCAGGGACCGAACTCAAAGTCTTCTGGTGAAGATCTGAGTGTTTGATGAATGATGAATTGAGGTTAATGGCCTGTCAGCCTTTGTAGGCTATATAAGGCCATTGATCACGAAATTCACCAGCGCTGGTTGGAGTAAGATCAAGTCAATTCTCGATTTTTTCCATTATTCGGATGGGGTCTGAATGTCCAAATTGCTCCCACACGTCTGTAATGATTATCATTGTCATGATAAAAGCCACCACTGTGGACTGTCCTTTTCCAGACGTCCAAACAAATGCGTTCCGCAGGGATGCTGCATGGACTCGTCCTCATTCTAGCTGCACGTGCGCAGAGGACAGGGTAGGTCTGAGAACCAAGCAGTCTTTCTGGGATTAAAAGTAGCGTCCACCTAATTCGATAAAGCCTCGCTCCTGGACCCACTAATTTGGGCGAGGATGAGGAGTGCAAGTACCATGATGTATCTGCGGCCTGGGCCTGCCTGCCCTCTTTTATTGATGGGCCTCCACTGCATAGTGGCAACTCCTAGGTTAGAGAACAGGCATGGAGAACAGATAAAATGCGCGTAAATAGCTTTGCAGTGTAGCATCAAAGGTCAAAGCGCTCAACAAAATCGTCGTTACGGGGGTAAAAGTGTTTCAGTTTTGATTTTTGACATGACACTTTTACATTGTCAGAATAAGGGGAATAGCTACAACAAAG
>JAWQFJ010007827.1:7500-11640 GCA_034096865.1 Theodoxus fluviatilis
CGATCACCTTTTCTCTCTCCGTCGTAGTCAACGACAGATGTTTCACACGTGGAAGTCAGTATGTAATCTCCATGACTCTAAATCCTCTCAAGTGAATGTCTACCTGCAGCCTTGTCATGTAATCCTGCTTTCATTTGTAGTCTTCTATCTCTTCTTTCTGCTGTTGCTGCTTCCCGTCTGCTTTTTCCTCTGGTCTAACCATTTCTCTTCTCTCTCGCATTCCTTCCCTTCTTCTGCCTCAGCTTTGTCTTCTACATACTCCATCTGCTGCTGCTGCTGCTGCTTTTCCCTCTCTTCAAGGTTCCTCCTCCTATGCTCCTTCTGCATGGTCGTGCTCAAAGTCCTCTGCTCTGTTTTTGTTCCTTCTGTTTCCTCACCTCCTGATCTTGCTTTTCTCTTAGCCGTGTCTTGACGCTCCCTCCCTCCCCTGCCTGCTTCTGCTTCTGCTTCTCCTATTCTTACTCCTACTCCTATTCCTTCTCCTACTCCTACTCCTACTCCTATTTCTACTCATACTCCTACTCCTACTGAACCCCAAGCTGCCTATCTTTGCTTCCTCTGCTCCTGCTCTTGCCCCTTCTGCTTCTCTCTCTGCTCTTGTTTTTTATTCTCGTACTCTTCCATCTCCTCCTTCTCTTCCATCTCCTTATACTCTTCCATCTCCTCCTACTATTCCATCTCCTCCTACTCTTCCATCTCCTCCTACTCTTCCATCTCCTCCTACTCTTCCTTCTCCTTCTACTTTTCCTTCTCCTCCTACTCTTCCTTCTCCTCCTACTCTTCCTTCTCCCCCTACTCTTCCATCTCCTACTCTTCCATCTCCTCCTACTCTTCCATCTCCTCCTACTCTTCCTTCTCCTCCTACTCTTCCTTCTCCTCGTACTCTTCCATCTCCTCCTACTCTTCCTGCTCCTCCTACTCTTCCTTCTCCTCCTACTCTTACTTCTCCTCCTACTCTTCCATCTCCTCCTACTCTTCCATCTCCTCCTACTCTTCCATCTCCTCCTACTCTTCCATCTCCTCCTACTCTTCCATCTCGTCCTACTCTTCCATCTCCTCCTACTCTTCCATCTCCTCCTACTCTTCCATCTCCTCCTACTCTTCCATCTCCTCCTACTCTTCCATCTCCTCCTACTCTTTCATCTCCTCCTACTCTTCCATCTCCTCCTACTCTTCCATCTCCTCCTACTCTTCCATCTCCTCCTACTCTTCCATCTCCTCCTACTCTTCCATCTCCTCCTACTCTTCCTTCTCCTCCTACTCTTCCTTCTCCTCCTACTCTTCCATCTCCTCCTACTCTTCCATCTCCTCCTACTCTTCCTTCTCCTCCTACTCTTCCTTCTCCTCCTACTCTTCCTTCTCCTCCTACTCTTCCTTCTCCTCCTACTCTTCCTTCTCCTCCTACTCTTCCATCTCCTCCTACTCTTCCATCTCCTCCTACTCTTCCTTCTCCTCCTACTCTTCCTTCTCCTCCTACTCTTCCTTCTCCTCCTACTCTTCCTTCTCCTCCTACTCTTCCATCTCCTCCTACTCTTCCTTCTCCTCCTACTCTTCCTCTCCTCCTACTCTTCCTTCTCCTCCTACTCTTCCTTCTCCTCCTACTCTTCCTTCTCCTCCTACTCTTCCTTCTCCTCCTACTCTTCCATCTCCTCCTACTCTTCCTTCTCCTCCTACTCTTCCTTCTCCTCCTACTCTTCCTTCTCCTCCTACTCTTCCTTCTCCTCCTACTCTTCCATCTCCTCCTACTCTTCCATCTCCTCCTACTCTTCCTTCTCCTCCTACTCTTCCATCTCCTCCTACTCTTCCTTCTCCTCCTACTCTTCCATCTCCTCCTACTCTTCCATCTCCTCCTACTCTTCCATCTCCTCCTACTCTTCCTCTCCCTACTCTTCCTTCTCCTCCTACTCTTTCTTCTCCTCTACTCTTCCTTCTCCTCCTACTCTTCCTTCTCCTCCTACTCTTCCTTCTCCTCCTACTCTTCCATCTCCTCCTACTCTTCCTTCTCCTCCTACTCTTTTATCTCCTCCTACTCTTCCATCTCCTCCTACTCTTCCTTCTCCTCCTACTCTTCCTTCTCCTCCTACTCTTCCTTCTCCTCCTACTCTTCCATCTCCTCCTACTCTTCCTTCTCCTCCTACTCTTCCTTCTCCTCCTACTCTTCCATCTCCTCCTACTCTTCCTTCTCCTCCTACTCTTCCTTCTCCTCCTACTCTTCCTTCTCCTCCTACTCTTCCTCTCTCCTTCTCTTCCTTCCTCCTACTCTTCCTTCTCCTCCTACTCTTCCTTCTCCTCCTACTCTTCCTTCTCCTCCTACTCTTCCTTCTCCTCCTACTCTTCCATCTCCTCCTACTCTTCCTTCTCCTCCTACTCTTCCATCTCCTCCTACTCTTCCTTCTCCTCCTACTCTTCCTTCTCCTCCTACTCTTCCTTCTCCTCCTACTCTTCCTTCTCCTCCTACTCTTCCTTCTCCTCCTACTCTTCCTTCTCCTCCTACTCTTCCTTCTCCTGTCTCCTCCTACTCTTCCTTCTCCTCCTACTCTTCCTTCTCCTCCTACTCTTCCATCTCCTCCTACTCTTCCTTCTCCTCCTACTCTTCCATCTCCTCCTACTCTTCCTTCTCCTCCTACTCTTCCTTCTCCTCCTACTCTTCCTTCTCCTCCTACTCTTCCTTCTCCTCCTACTCTTCCTTCTCCTCCTACTCTTCCTTCTCCTCCTACTCTTCCTTCTCCTCCTACTCTTCCTCCTCCTCCTACTCTTCCTTCTCCTCCTACTCTTCCTTCTCCTCCTACTCTTCCTTCTCCTCCTACTCTTCCTTCTCCTCCTACTCTTCCATCTCCTCCTACTCTTCCTTCTCCTCCTACTCTTCCTTCTCCTCCTACTCTTCCTTCTCCTCCTACTCTTCCTTCTCCTCCTACTCTTCCTTCTCCTCCTACTCTTCCTTCTCCTCCTACTCTTCCTTCTCCTCCTACTCTTCCTTCTCCTCCTACTCTTCCATCTCCTCCTACTCTTCCTTCTCCTCCTACTCTTCCTTCTCCTCCTACTCTTCCTTCTCCTCCTACTCTTCCTTCTCCTCCTACTCTTCCTTCTCCTCCTACTCTTCCATCTCCTCCTACTCTTCCTTCTCCTCCTACTCTTCCTTCTCCTCCTACTCTTCCATCTCCTCCTACTCTTCCTTCTCCTCCTACTCTTCCTTCTCCTCCTACTCTTCCTTCTCCTCCTACTCTTCCTTCTCCTCCTACTCTTCCTTCTCCTCCTACTCTTCCTTCTCCTCCTACTCTTCTATCTCCTCCTACTCTTCCATCTCCTCCTACTCTTCCTTCTCCTCCTGCTCTTCCTTTTCCTCCTGCTCTTCCTTCTCCTCCTGCTCTTAATTCCTTCTCCTGCTCTTAATTCCTTCTCCCGCGCCTCCTCGTTTGCCTACTCCCACTGCTTGTGTTGCTCGTCATTCTTTACACCCCTCTCGCTGTTTGTGTCCTCTTCCAGCTCCCCCTGCTCTGTTCCGTCTCTTCGCCTCCTGCCTCTCCTCCACTAGAATCTCTTCTCCTCCTGTTCCATCGCCACCGTATCCTTTTCTCTCCGCCATCCGCCTGCGCGTCCTCATTCTCCTTTTCTGAATGTCGGTCCAGGCACTCGTACTGCTCTTCTGCTTGGAATCAAGAGGGAATGAAATAACACCATCCTACCACGCCTCATGCAGAAGACTAACCGTGTTAACTTGGCCATCTGCGCTATGTCCTACCGTCTTGACTTGGACAAATTGGTATCGAGCGATAAGAAATCAATCATCTAAATCAAATCCTGTCTGTTGCCCTGAGTGAGTTATTTAATTTTTTGGTCTGCTGCTACGATGCTGGGCTCGCTCCCTCTAGACAATAGCAAAAGACAGGTTTTGTCTCTTCATTACCGAGATCTTCGGGCGAAAGGTTTTGAAGAAAAGTAGCACCTTGTCTCTAGGGATAATTATGACTTTACAGTCAGACCATATAATTTTCAGGACAAAGGAAATAGATGGCGACCCGAAAAAAATAGACTGGGTGGATAAAGGAATTCGGGTGAAGGAATTGTGGACGCTGAGAACAAAACAACGAACAGAAGACTGACAACAGACAAATTAAAATTGAACACGTAGAGAAAATCAGC
>JAWQFJ010007828.1:0-16506 GCA_034096865.1 Theodoxus fluviatilis
GTCTCTTTCCTTGTACAGTCGGGATTTTCATGGACACGTGTCGGTGGCGTTGTTACGAATTGTACGTTCGGTCCCGCCCCCCCCCCTTTTTTTCACGCTTTACTGATGTCCATCGTGCTTCCCTGAGTTTGCTCTCCGGGTACCATTCAAGTAGTTTGTGATGTACACTCCACCCCAGTTGTTTTGTTTCAAGACCAGGTTTGATACGTTCAATTGGCAGTGTCCCATACCTACACTTGTCGACATTCAGCCTTTTCTCTTAGATTACCATCCTGTACATCGATTTACATATCCCTCCTATGTTGCTTTCCATGTACCGAATGTTTACTCGTTTTGATCGAGTCCCCAGTGACTCTGGAAATGGTAGGAGCCATGCTTTTTCCCATTAGGGTTTTTTAGCGCAGGTCCTTCCTTCCTCGTGGCGCTTGTTTCGCCCAAATGGAGCGGAACTCGCTCGCTTCCCTCCTTGCCATAATAAAAGGAGTCACAGCTGCAGTCTTCGGTTACCAGAACTGAGGCTCGGCTGTGGCCGTTCGCAAATCGCAGACCCAGTGTCATTGTGGTTTTTCTCTGCATGCCCTTTGATATCAACTGATGGCGGCCAACATAAAAGGGCACAGTAAATATCATCATTCATTGAGTATGAGCACGAGCTAGAATATAAGGGTTAAAATAACAAATATCTATCATGACTCATTAGAGAGTTTCTTGTACTTTGGCCCGACTGAGGGAATTACGCTTTTTTTTCCTGCGGAAGTCATGATCTGGGTGGGAAACAGAGGGGAAGCAGTCTGTGCAGTAGATGCGGTCGGGGCACACAAGACAGACAAAGTTTGGTGATGTGCGAACTGCCTCTGAGCAGCAGTCGCACCACGCAGCAGACCACTTCTCCCCTGACATGCACTGCAACTCTTTGGTTATATCCGATGGATCTACGGTGTCACGGAGTACATAACCGACACATGCACACTGAGAGCCTGCTTCTGCACTTGTCATTGCTTGTGCGGAGCATCGTGCTGTCTGTCAGATCTGGGTGGGCTTGTTCTCTTGCTGGTGTCAGGCTGTTGTACTCGATTTGTATGAGACAGGCGACTGCTCGTCTTTATCTCCGTGCATCACATGGCACGTATTCAGCATATGCACAGGAGGCTTGCAGTACAATTCCCTTGCAACTCGACCTTGCACGCATCCAGGTGATACTGAATCCGCACCTGCATTGAAGTTCACGGGTCCTTGCATTCTGAGCACAGAGATATACTATATTCACTAGTCTCAGCCACGCTGAATGGGGTCCTTGCTGGGACGGTGTCTATTCGCAAGGCGGGGGTTGTAGCCGATTTTTGTTCGTAGAATCATTTCTCGTGCTTTCATTTAAGCCACTTGTTTCGGGAATTAGCTGACGCTTTTCTCTCCAGATCGTAGAACGCAAGTTGTCTCTTGTGCGCTTTGACGACGATTCATAAGGTTTGGAGGACATATATCGAGGTGGATGATTTACTGGAGTGTCCATTTCAAATTGATGACAATATCACCGAAATGACACGAATTAACACAGCACTTTTTCAAACAGTGAGTGTTCAAATGTCTCTCACCACATTCTGTTGCACACAGGGGAAATTGTCGCCAAACATCGTTGTCCACTGTGCTGTAGGAACCCAGGCATGCAGGTTTCTTATGAGACGAGGCTGCAGACACGTCCGTCTTCGATGGTGACTATCAGAAGAGAGGGGGGAGAGTGAGTGAGTGAGTGAGTGAGTAGTAGTAGTAGTAGTAGTAGTAATAGTAGTAGTAGTAGTAGTAGTAGTAGTAGTAGTAGTAGTAGTAGCACTAGTAGCAGCAGTTATAGTAGTAGTAGTAGTAGTAGTAGTAGTAGTAGTAGTAGTAGTAGTAATTGCCGACCAGTTTGGCGAACTGAAACGTGAGCGTCGTCGGGCGGAGAGGCGCTGGCTGAAGTCAAAGCTGACCATCCATAAAGACATCTTTGAGTCTGTCAAACACAAAGTGACTGAACTGGTAGACAGTGCAAAGACTGCTTATTTTTCTGCACAGGTTCTAGCTAGCAGGACTTGTAAAGAGCTTTTTCACAATTTCAACTCTCTGCTTGGAAAAAACACCGCTTCTCCTCTCCCTTCTGGTCATGATCCTCAGGCCTTGCCCTCTGTGTTCTCTGACTACTTCACTGAAAAGATACAGACAATTAGGGACAACTTTCCTCCACCTGACCCCACATCTTTACCCTCTTCTCCACACTACTCTGGCTCCTTTCTCGATTGCTTCACTCCTGTGACGGAACAGTTCGTCCGTGACATTCTGAAGAATACCGTTCCCAAGTCTTGTGAGCTGGATCCTGTCCCTACAGACTTGTTGTACGAAAACCTTGACTTATTTCTGCCTATCATTACCAACCTCATCAATTCCTCTCTCTCCTCCGGCACTGTTCATACTGACCTGAAAACTGCTGTAGTCATACCCTTGATCAAAAAGCCCTCCCTAGACAAGAATCAGCTTAAGAACTATAGACCAGTTTCGAATCTACCCTTCATTTCCAAAATTCTCGAAAAAGTAGTCCTCAGTCAACTTCTGTCTCACCTTGAAGCTAACGACCTCTGCAACCCTCTTCAGTCAGCGTATAGAGCTGGCCACAGCACCGAGACTCTTCTGCTCCGTGTTGTAAATGACATTCTCTCTGCTCTGGATGATGATAAACTCTCTGTTCTGCTTCTCCTGGATAACTCGGCCGCTTTCGATACCATTGATCACTGTGTTCTTCTGTCTCGTCTTGAAACTGTCTTCGGCATTCGCTCCACAGCTCTTCAGTGGTTCCAGTCTTACCTCCATGACCGTACACAGTATGTGTCTGTCAACAACATATCTTCTCCTTCTTCTCCTGTGCTTTTTGGCGTCCCTCAGGGTTCGGTGCTCGGGCCAGTTCTCTTTGTACTGTACACTACTCCTCTATCAACTGTCATACAACAACACGCAGTCAATCACCACCTATTTGCAGATGACACACAACTCCAACAATCATGCAAGCCTTCAGAAATCCTAGTATTGGTACATACCTTTGAAAACTGTTCTTCTGACATCAAGTCCTGGATGTCTACAAACAAATTAAAGTTGAACGCTGAAAAAACTGAAGCCCTTCTCTTCTCTGGATCAACTGCTGTAACCCCAACTCCTCCTTCCACTATCACAATAGGTTCTAGTGACATCTCTTTTTCTGCCAGTGCCAGAAACCTCGGTTTCATCATGGACTCTAGCATGTCAATGAAACAACACATAGCTGCAGTATGTCAGACCTGCTACTTCCAGATCAGAAGAATTAGTTCTATCAGAAAATTTCTCACAGTAGATGCTACTAAAACTCTGGTCACTTCCTGCATTCTGTCCAGATTAGATTATTGCAACTCTCTTTTGATAGGCTGCCCTGACTCTACTCTCCAACCTCTGCAGAAAGTCCAACACTGTGCCGCCCGCCTCATTTTTAGAGCGCGTCACCGACAACCCTGCACTCCTCTCATGAAAGATCTCCACTGGCTGCCTGTTTCTGAACGTATCAAGTATAAGACTGCATGTCTCTGCTACAACATCATCTCTGAATCTGCACCTGCCTATCTCTCTGATCTGGTCTCTCTGTACACCCCTTCTCGCTCACTCCGCTCTTCTGCTGACACTCGACTCCTCCGCCAAGGTCGCTTCAAGCGCAGAACTCATGGCTTTCGCTCTTTCTCATACTATGGCCCTCAACTGTGGAATTCTCTCCCTCACAATATCCGACACTCTACCTCCATCTCTTCCTTCAAATCCAACCTCAAAACCTACCTTTTTCAGCAATATTACTTGTGAATTCGTTAGAATCCTGCCGCAACCCCCCCCCCCTCCTCTACCCCCACGTACATCTTGACATCTGTGTAAATATTTGTATAGTATATTGTCAGTCTGACTGTGTACATCTGAATGCATGTGTTTGACTATGACTGGATGACTAAATGTATAGACTGTGTGTTGTATGTTTATTTTGTATATGTATGTATATATGTTACGCGCTTAGAACCTCAGGAAAGGCGCTTTATAAGTATAACAAATTATTATTATTATTATTGTCGCCTTTATTAACTGCAGTCTCTGGAACGAGACATGGAGCTTTTGGACCAGACCAGGAAGAAAGGCATGCCTGCCCTGGCCGTGTTCTCTGCCGCCATCGCCCACTTGAAGCGCGACTTCTGGAAGGCCCTGTATCAAAGGGACATTTGTGTAAAGGAAGTTGAAATCACGTGGGTGTTGACCATACCCGCCATCCTGGAGGACCAGGCACGGCAGTTCATGAGAGAGGCTGCGGAAAATGTGGGTATATCCAGTCTCCTTTAGTTGTTAGGTTCTTGCTGTTCTGTTTTCTCCGCAAACTTACAAAGCCTTCCTTCATTTAACACATTAAACAGAGCAAACTCTACTACGTCACTGTTTTAAACGACGAACAAACAATGGTCTGTATATTTCGAAACATATCTTCCTCTGCGTGATCAAGACTGTTCTAGATGAAGAAGTGCCGAGCTTTTCATCACAACGCAAGAGACGGCGAGAAGTTTGCGCTCAGTACGTGGCCCGGCAAATGAAGAGTAAACAAATCAGTAATAAAGGAAAAGCAGTCAGCTTTGATTCTTCTGCCTATGTTATATAATGTGCTCTCTCTTCCTTGCAGGCGGGTATTCCGAGAGAACAGCTGGTCTTGGCTCTGGAGCCTGAGGCAGCCTCTGTGTACTGTCTGGCTTTTTGCAAAGCCCACCAAAATCTGGTGAAACCCTTCACTGTGGTCAAGGGCGCCAAGTTCATGCTGGTCGACTGTGGGGGTTGGTATAGAGTCCACAACATTATTACATTGTTCTTTTGTGTTCACAACTGTCACTTGTGTCCGAACTCTCCGCTTTCATTTATCACTACTCTTTCTGTCTGTGTGTGTGTATGTGTGTGTGTGTGTGTGTGTGTGTGTGTTTGTTTTGTGTGTCTGTCTGTGTGTCTGTCTGTGTGTCTGTCTGTGTGTCTGTCTGTGTGTCTGTCTGTGTGTCTGTTTGTCTGTGTGTCTGTGTGCCTGACTGTCTGTCTGTCTGTCTGTCTGTGTCTGTCTGTCTGTCTGTGTGTCTGTCTGTGTGTCTGTGTGTGTGTGTCTGTATGTCTGTGTGTCTGTCTGTGTGTCTCTCTGTGTGTCTGTCTGTGTGTCTCTCTGTGTGTCTGTCTGTGTGTCTGTCTGTGTGTCTGTGTGTCTGTCTGTCTGTGTGTCTGTCTGTCTGTGTGTCTGTGTGTCTGTCTGTGTGTCTGTCCGTCTGTCTGTGTGTCTGTCTGTGTCTGTCTGTCTGTGTGTCTGTCTGTGTGTCTGTCTGCTGTCTGTGTGTCTGTCTGTGTGTCTGTCTGTGTGTCTGTCTGTGTGTGTCTGTGTGTGTGTCTGTGTGTGTGTCTGTGTGTCTGTCTGTGTGTCTGTCTGTCTGTCTGTCTGTCTGTCTGTCTGTCTGTCTGTCTGTCTGTCTGTCTGTCTGTCTGTCTGTCTGTCTGTCTGTCTGTCTGTCTGTCTGTCTGTCTGTCTGTGTGTCTGTCTGTCTGTTAGTATGCCTGCTTGCTTTCCTGTCTGCGTGTCTGTGTGTCTGTGTGTCTGTCTGTCTGTCTGTCTGTCTGTCTGTCTGTCTGTCTGTCTGTCTGTCTGTCTGTCTGTCTGTCTGTCTGTCTGTCTGTCTGTCTGTCTGTCTGTCTGTCTGTCTGTCTGTCTGTCTGTGTGTATGTCTATGTGTCTATCTGTCTGTCTGTCTGTATGTCTGTCTGTCTGTCTGTCTGCCTGTCTGTCTGTCTGTGTGTCTATCTGTCTGTCTGTCTGTCTGTCTGTCTGTGTATCTGTCTGTGTGTCTATCTGTCTGTCTGTCTATGTGTCTCTCTGTGTGTCTAACGTTCTGTCTGTCTGTGTGTCTGTGTGTCTGTCTGTCTGTCTGTGTGTCTGTCTGTGTGTCTGTCTGTGTGTCCCTCTGTGTGTCTGTTTGTGTGTCTTTCTGTGTGTCTGTATGTGTGTCTGTGTGTCTGTCTGTGTGTCTGTCTGTGTGTCTGTCTGTGTGTCTGTCTGTGTGTCTATTTTCTCTGTGTCTGTTTTCTCTGTCTGTCTGTCGCTGCAATTGTTTGTAGCGACTTCAATGCCAGAAAGGGTAATTCAAACGTTTGCAGTCAAAAGGGTTTCTCAGACATGAGGCAGGACGTCCTCAACGAATATCGCAAGACTCCACCACCAATGATTTTGGCGTACACTACTGTCGATGTGTTTAGGATTTGATTTGCATATACTTAATGGCACCGTGGAGGGTGACTGCGATGGCAGTTTTACTTATATTTTGCCATCTGGTAATAGTGTATTTGATAATTTTTTAGTATCAAGGGAATTTTTGCCTTTCTGCAAGTCCATGTACGTTACAGAGAATGTCCTTTCAGCACATCTTCCTCTCGAGTTGAACGTTCAAAGTGCTACTATCGATACTGGTGCTGCAGATGACTTTGTCACCAGTAAGCTGGTTTGGGATGAGGGACTCGCACCTCGTTTTGCGGATGAGTTGAAACAAAATTTCAATGACCCAGTTTTGGGTTCTCTTATGTCTGTGGATGAATGGGACATAATCGACATTTGCGAGAAAATACCTGGATGCTTTGTGCAGACTGCTGAATCTTTAAGAAAGATTGTGACGTACGGAAAGAAGAGATATGGCCAGCCTTGGTTTGATGGGGAGTGTAAATTAGCAAAGTCCAAATTACGAGCCTTGCTTAGACTGTATAGGCGAACCTTATCAGACCCTGTAAAATTAGAGCATGCCACATACAGTAATGAATATAGACGATTGTTTTGTGATAAGAAGTTGCAGCATAGGGAATTAGTTTTATCAGGGGTGTTGTCGCTGTATCTTCCGAGGAAGAATTGTACATTTTAAATTCTGACATTACAGAAGACAAGGTCTCCACTGCCATTACCAGGCTCAAAGGGGGCAAATCGGCTGGTCCAGACGAAGTCCTTTCTGAAATGTTAATATGTACACCCAACTCTGTTGTTCCATTGTTATGTAGATTTTTCAATTTGATATTATCCAAAGGTTTTTATCCAAAAGTCTGGACCAATTCAATGATTGCACCCATCCATAAGAAAGGCGACCCATCGAATCCCGATAACTATAGAGCTATTTGCCTGACGAGTATATTTTGCAAAGTCTTTAGTTTAGTTATCACTGAAAGACTCGTGAATTGGGCTGATTCAAACGATGTAATTGTAGAGGAGCAAGTTGGTTTCGGAAAGGGTTACTCCACAGTGGATAATGTATTCATCTTTAATTGCATCATACGGAGGTACCTGAACAGGAAGTTGTACTCTGCATTTGTGGACTTTAAAAAGGCCTTGGATATGGTAGACAGAGAAGCATTGTGGAAAGTGTTAAGTTTGTATGGAATGAAGGGGAAAATGCTGAGCATGCTTCAGTGTGGTACTGAGTTAGATGCAATGGTCAGTGCAGTGCCTTGTTCGAGAGTAAACGGGGCTTGAAACAAGGTTGCAAAACCAGCCCGATAATTTTTTTCCTTGTTAATTTCTTATATAGCGAGGAAGGTAATTGAGCATGGGAAACATAGTCCAGTTGATGCCTGAACTGATATCTGTATTTCTTCTTCTATTTGCTGATGATATTGTACTTATTTCTGACACTGTGGTTGGACTACAAAATCAGCTCTATGAGAATCTCAAAACCTTGGACTGGAGGTTAACTCGGACAAAACAAAGGTGATAGTATTTCGTAATGGGGGTTTTCTGGCGGGGCACGAAAGAGGACACAACTCTAAGTTGCGAATGAATATAATACCTTGGGGCAATTTTCTCTACACGATTATCTTGCAGAACATTGCAACAGGATCTTGTGCAGAGAGCAAAAGCTGGCTTGCTCCACATTACAAAATGCTGTCAAAAACCTGGATGTGTATCGCCAGACGTATTATTCAAACTTTTTGATGCACAAATTGTACCTGTCCTTATGTATTCTGCAGAAGTGTGTCGTATAAATGATTGTTCCGAAATAGAGACTGTCCATCTTAAAGCTTTGAAACGGTTTTTGCATCTGCCACCTCAGACTCCGAATGTTATTGCATATGGGGAAACGGGAAGATACCCATTGTATATCAATGCCAGATTGCGAACCCTAAAATACTGGTTTCAACTTTTGCGAATGGACTCCACTAGATATCCTCGCAAGGTATATGACATGATGCTGGTGTATGGAAAAAATGATTGGGCAAGTGGTATCCAAAATCTGCTACGTAAATACGGTTTTGACAATTTATGGGAAAGGCGATTCATACAAAATGAGAACCGCTTTCTGAAGGATGTGAGGGATCGACTTATTACAGAGTACACACAAATGTGGTCTGATGCTCTTGGAGGTAGTTCAAGGTATTCCTTTTATAGACAGTTCAAATCTGTCCTTTCTAGAGAGCAATATCTGTATAGCATTGACAAACAAATCTTCAGAGATGTTTTTGTCCGTTTTCGCGCCGGATTCAGTGAACTGTTCATGCATAAGTATCGTTTCACTAATGATTCTGCAAGTTCACTCCTTTGTCCATCGTGCTGTGAAGAGGACGAAGATGAACTACATTTCTTGTTCTGCTGTCCCGCCTATCAAGACCTCAGACAGAGATTTATTTTTGATTTGTTTGATAGAAATCATCATGTGAGTGTTGTTGATGTAATGGCTACAGATGATGTTCATCTCATGAGGTCAGTTGCAATGTTTTTATACTATGCTTTCAAAAGAAGACAGGTGGGTGTAAACACAACCGATGAGATGTAATACCAATTAGGTTGTGATAGGCCGGTGGCCTTACAAATAAAATGGTTCGTTCTCTCTCTCTCTCTCTCTCTCTCTCTCTCTCTCTCTCTCTCTCTCTCTCTCTCTCTATCTCTCTCTCTGTCTGTGTGTGTGTGTGTGTGTGTGTGTGTGTGTGTGTGTGTGTGTGTGTGTGAATATTCCATATTTGAGGATATAAATTTGATCAGTGATGATTCCGTAGAACCCCTCTTGTCTAGTACACAAATTAGAACTATAAGATCAACAAGTCTTTATTTGTACAAAGCGTTAAAGCGCAGGCTAGAATCTCTGGAATCCGTGGAGCATGACAGTTTATACATTCACTCATTGTTTCTCTTGGGTGATAGATTTGATTCGTACGTCCACTTGTACACTTGATATGGGCTGGTGGCCTAATCAATACACTTGTTTGTTCCTTCGTTCACTCTCTCTCTCTCTCTCTAGTTGTTTACACAATTGTAAACGTTTTTGACAGTGTTCTATTACCAGCAGATTTGAATACCAAAATTCTAAAGACATTAAACCCAGGGCACACTTAGAGTTACAGTTATAGTATTCTCATCCATCATCATAATGACATGAAGATTATCTTTGCTAATGACGATCTGCAGCATATGTTCATCCATCGAGACCCAACATTCACAGCTTGATGAGGAAGACAGAGACAGAATCTACCATGCACTAACAAGAATCAGAATGGTCGTCCGGTCTTCCTGTGATAAATTGTCTTCGAGAAGGCTTTTGACTCGGTGAACTATAAACACTTCCGATATGCCCACGAAACTTCAAGGCCAGTTGTACTACACTGCTACCTACCAGACTTTTTCCAATTGCCCATTTGGCCTAGAAACAGCAAGCTTGGAACTCTAGTACTCACACAACCCATGAAAACCATGCCTGCAGTCAATGCGTTCAGCAAGTAAAGCGAAAAGCCGCCAGAAAGAATGACATGAACACCTGCAGAGACAACAAAGACGATTCTGTTAGATTAATGCTCTTCCAATATCATATTCGCATTAATAGTTGGATGTAATAACTTTAGCTGTGAAAGTCTGAAATGAGAAGTCTGAGGGCGCTCTCATCTCTGTTGGCAGGCTCCCTTATGGTAAACATGGTTGTAGGCAGACATCAGGATAGATGGTCGTGATTCATTTTTCCCCGCTTTCACTTTTATTTTCATACAGACAAACACACACACACACACACACACACACACACACACACACACACGCACGCACGCACACACACACACACACCTACGCACACACACACACACACACACACACACACACACACTCACACGCACGCACGCACACACACACACACACACACACACACACACACACGCACGCACGCACGCACACACACACTCACACCTACACACACAAACACACATACACACACACACCTACACACACACACACACACATATACACACATACACACATACACACACACACACACACACACACACACACACACACACACACACACACACACACACACACACACACACACACATTTGCCATCCTCCTTTGGCCTCTCCTTCCTCAGCCTCTCCCCTTCCCATACATATACATATATATACATATATATATGGCTCTCTTTCAGGTGGGACAGTGGACATTTCCATCATGGAGACCACAGCAAATGGCAACGTCCCTTATTTACATAGACCCGCAGGAACAGCTGATGGCGGAGTCACCGTTGACAATGCATTCAAAGACTTTCTCAGTGACCTGGTAGGTTTTGAGGGCGTAACTTCGTTTGAAGCAACGGATATGCTGGCCCTTCGAAGAAGCCTTGAGCAAACCAAGCGATCTTTTCGGGCATCAAGCAGAAAAGCGTACATCGAGGTCCCGCCAGCCGTCATGGAGACTCTCTCAGTCAGCATTGCGTCACACGAAAAGTACAGCAAGGCAGTCAGCATTGTATGCAACAGGCTGACTCTGGACGGAGACCTGTTTCGTTCCTTCTACGACAAGTCCGCCAAGGGAATCACAGCCGCCATACGCGACGCCCTCGGCACCCACACAGTGGACGCCATCTTCCTAACCGGAGGCTTCAGCGAGTCTGACGTCATCCAGAATGCTTTGCTGCAAGCCTTCCCAGAGGTGCAGGTGGTGACGGCGCAAACCGTCAGTCAGTCCGTGGAAAGATGTCCGTCTTTCTCTCCTGTGGGCGCTGTCCTCATGGGCGCTGTCATGTACGGACACAACCTCTAAGTCTTCGCCAATAGGGTCTCTGCCTACACCTACTGTTACGCCTATGATATCTTCGAAGAGGGAACGCATGAAAACAGCCGAGCAGTGACCTTTATTTTATATGTTCTTGTTTTTATAGGAGGTCGTTTAGTGATATAGTTTAATGAAGTATTTTGAACTTAAAAAGTTTGGTCTTAGTTGCATTTCTGGCTTTTGTGTGCTATTTTGACCTTGACAATTGTTATATCAGAAGTTTCAATTGCCATTTGAGAAATCCTGATGGCTCAGATGTGTTCCCTACGAGCAGATTGCGGTAACATTTAGTATTCTATTTTATCTTGTTTTCTATGTGGCATAGATATTGACATAAATTGTCCTTGTACGCAGATTTTAGCTACATGTTTTTGGGTAGAATTCGTCTCCAACTTGTGAGATATTGACGATTATTATATTCAAAGTAAGAAAGCTGACATCTATTCTGTACCGTGTCTCTATCTGTTCGAACGTCTGAAAAGTTCGGATGTGTGAAAGACTTGGAATTTTTCTTCACCTAATCAGCCGTACATGCCGGGAGTGTGAGAGTTGCTTCTTGTACATTAACTGATAAATTACATGTAGTTTCGCAAATTGCGAACAACATAAACAACTTTCCAAAACGAAACGTTTGCAATGCTTTTTTCCCCTCTTCGTTTCATTGCATCGATTGAAGAAACTGCTGATTTAGCATTCTGTTCGCCAAGAGCTACTGTTTCAAACTATTGTAGGCTTGATGCTAGATGTGATGTATGTACTTGAAAGATGTTATTGAGAGAAGGCCACCTGGGAAGAGTGATACACGTGGTTTGATGTTTGTTATCTGACAGAAATACAAAGCTGTGACAGGCTGCAGTGTCCTCGCTCCACATACCCCAACAACTCTCGTGCTGTTTATCAAATGCAAGACTTTTCCCAAGTACACACTTCTGTTGCATTGAATTTTCCATTGCTGTTTTTCAACCCTGTCAGGTTCTGGCTACCAATCTTAATACGGAATGTTCTTCATGGCGAATATCAGCAACGTAACATGTTGCACCCACGAGCTTGTTCCGTGTTGGCTAAGATACATTTGTGTGCACTCTGATATAATAGGTATGGGTTTTACCTCTAAAAATCAACTAGATGTCCTATTCCCTACCCATGTATTTAATATGTAACCGCAACTCTGTGCTCACACACTGTGTCTGATTTTTTATAATACGGCTTGTTTCACAATGGTAATCACTTTGATGAACTATTAGATGCAGGAAAAATTATGTTTCATCCATTCTTCTAGCCTATTTACTGCTCTACTGTAGTCTGGAACAGAGAAAGCATTCCATTAAAGCATTCATATCAAAGACTAAAATGCCTTTGAGTTTTCTTTGTGTACTTGTTTGCTCCGTTATATTTCTCTGGTGCACCTTTCAAAAATACAAAACTACAAAGGATAACTGAGCTGGTTAGATTTGTGAACAAATGTTTAATATTTCCCTGTGATAAAAGACAAAACAACATTAGGTTGTGTTGAGTCATTTCGTATATTCGGTTTTCATTTGAAACTTCACTGTTATGCTTTTTGCATGAGAAAAGATAATATGAATGACGTTTTTCGGCCGATTCGCATTTTGTAGGCTATGTAGGGCCATTGACACCCACCCCCCAAATCACCAGAACTGATCAAATCTCGATTCCCCTAGTTATTCGCTCTTTACAAATCCCGTAGAAAGACTATGTGAATTTATTCTTACCCCCAGCCTACAGGAGGATGACTTTTAGGATGACGTTACTCAGCATGATTTTGGCAGGAAGCAAATTACTGTCAGATTCCTTCAAGAGATCAGAAAAGATCAGAGGATTTTTTCTATGAATACAGCACTTTTAACATTGCATCACCAAGTTGTAAAATAAAATCCACAATACATTTCCTGGTGGTTTAATGAGAATGCTCAAAATAAACTGTGCACGTACAACATTATACATTATATGGGCACTATATGTCCTCGATATACAGAAAGGTGGTATTAAGGCAAGGAAAGTGAAAAACCAAGACTACTTACTTTCTAGTCTTTACTACATTATCATACTCTAACCTATACTGCCCACGCAGCAGAGGTGCGAGAAGGAGAGAAAAGCCACGAGGCAGCACTTAGTCCAACACATTCTGCTGCACTGCTGAAGATTATGGTGTCTCCCTTTTTTCATATATATATGTGTGTGTGTGTGTATATATATATATATATATATATATATATATATATATATATATATGATGTTTTCATTTCAAATATTGTCACACTCATGTAGCCTTTAAAAGGTCTCGCCGTAGCAGTTTGAGTAGAGCTGGAACCTGAAACACACACGTGCACTCAATGGAAGCATATGGAGCTTTCCAGCACTACTACAGATGACATGTTCATATTACACCAGCTCAAATGGGAGTCCCCTGCATGGTCTTTTGTTGGTTGTTGTTTCATGATTGTTGTCCGTGTTATGAGTTATCATTTAGCAAAGAAACTTTCAGTTTACACAGTATTGACCCCGAATTCTTTTCTCACAACGTTGAGTTTTACTTCAGCGCACTTTATTGTAGTCGTAATATTCAACTCATCTTGCCAAACCCCCACTGCCCTCGCCTCCTTCTCCTAACATCCCTATCCTATTTTCTTTAACGAACTATTTAATCCTCACACCCTTTATCCCATCCCCCGTCCCCAGATATTAGTCATAAAACGAAAGAGAGTTGCACGTCAACAATATTTTCTGAATGCTTTCGAAAGACATCCACAAGAATTTGAATCCTCTGGGAAATTTGGCGCTGGACTGAAATTATGAGGAGTTTACTCCTATTTGTGGAAAACTAAAGAAAGACCTTAAAATTTATTTACTGTCTCCACATGCAGTCACTTTAGTATGCTTTGTACTTTTTATCTACTTCAAATGCAGCAGGTGAGTGGGTGAGTATGCAATTTCAGTCTCCTCATTTACCCGCAATGTCTCACAAATTCTGTTCAAAGTCGCAATGAACATTTTGGCATGCCATTTTGAGTACAGACAGCCACTTTATGTTAAATCACAATGCGTATGGCCTTGATCGTTGCTCAGGCTACCACGAACATGTCAACATTATTCCGGAAGACTGCAAAGCAACATGTAGCTCGTTTAAACTGTTATTTCCGCTCTGGATCCAAACAAAAACATTTCAGGATGCTTAATTGAACTCCAGATACATTGACTCTTACTTTACAGATAATGAGCTTTGAATCGACCACTCGGTAAGTAGTTGACTCACTGGGTTGGAACATTTGGTTGTTATTACTTTCTTTGTAGAAGTCAAAAACACGGCCTGTTGCAGGGAAGGATCTGCACAATAGTCTAATGCCGTCATAAAATTGGATACAAATGATAAACGCAGCCCTTGGGAATAACTGTACATGTGGACACGACATTCTAGCGACTCGTGTCTCAAAGAAGCTTTTCTTACTAACGAGCACTGTGCTTGAGATATCTATGCTTAAAATAAAGAAAAACTTCGCATGTAACATTTCCTATGTATATTCGACAAGTGACATGGACAACAAGCAGGCAGGCCAGGGTTAACAATGAGACAAGCAAATAACAGCTATTGCGACACAGTTGAAAATGCAAGTGGCACTGCAGCTGATAGTGACTGCGCCACGTGGACTGATTAGAAAACAAATTATAGTATGTCCTTCAGATGTATTTCCACGTCGCCACAACGCATCTGTCCTAGGGACAAGGCCAACATTGACACACGCATTGTTTTCGTCATAGGTCGCGATTTCATGCGGTTGGATGTCAGGGCAAAGACTATACAAAGTGTGTGTGCAAGCCGCCCACAATCCGGACGCAAAAACATGTTAACGATATCTTCACACACAAACACACACACATACACACGCACGCATACGCGTGCGCGCACATACACGCACGCACACACACACACACACACACACACACACACACACACACACACACACGTGCACTTTGAATTTATGAGGTCGTAGACAGATTGTGGCTGTTTGTGTGTGTTACACAGTGTATGAGAGCGTTTTGGTTACATCACACCACAGAGCGAGAGGGAACACTAGAAAGATCATTTGACGTTGCCACCTGTGAATCTCTCCCTTGAGCTGACTTACCCTTGTACATACACATGATCTTCACCCACGAATCTCATACATTTACAAAAGTTAAGTGTTATTGCGAGGACAATGTTTGGGTAGACCTTGGCATAGATCATATTTGTCATCTGATTATGATACTTTTATTATATCCGACACTGTTATGGGGTTGCAGAATCCCTTTGACAACATGAAAATGGCAGCAGATAAACTTAGTCTTGAGGTTGATCATCAAACACCAAGAGCACAACGTTTTCCAGAAAGGACGAAACATCGCCACACACAAAACACTGGTGTATTAATGGATAAAGGTTGGATAATGTCAACAAATACAAACGTATTAGGGATACTGTTTAACGACCAGGATGAGTTCTAGTGTTACTTAAGTGGAATTTTCTTCACGAGGAAATACAGCATTGGTCCAATTATGAAAAACTCTAAAACGACTGGCTCGTGTGGCTGGAATATGTTTCTTAAGATATTTGAGTGGCAAGTGCATCCCATTTTGCTGTTAGCTCGTTAAGTATGGGGTCTGAGTACATTTGGTTTCATTTAAATTGTCAGGTATTTTGGTCTGAAGTTGTACATATATCTGTGAAGATCTCAAATGTTATTGTATATGGTGAAACTGGATGATATCCAATGTCTGTCAACACAGCCATGCGAGTTGCCAATTAGTCACTTACATTTCCAGATATGAATGAAGGTAGACTGTATAGGTGGGTGTTCAGAATTCCTTAGTAAACCACTGGAAAAACACTGGATCAGGGGAAACTACCGAGGAGAAAACTTGGGTACTGGGCGCTGTGCAGAGGCGACCAGGAGTGAAAATGCATTGAATAGATATCGGATATATAGCTCAAAAGCTGTTAGAGTGTGCACGTAAGAAACATTATCAACAACAGTTTGGTATTTGTTGTAAATAAATAATATTAGACAACGTAGGTAGCTCTGCCCTGTTAGAATTTTGGGTGAGAAAAAATATAAATGTCTTATTACAATCCTGTGATTGCTAAGGAATCCACTCAAGGCAAGCAAAAAGCAGAAAAAGCAACTTGCTATATCCACGTATTCAATGACAATAATAACGAATTAAACATTAAATATCACAAGACTTGGGACACGTTGAGACTTTGATACAATCATACATATCTCTATATTTCTTTTCAAATGGTAGGATTATAGCATATAACCCTATGACATTGTCTCATTGAGTCATGTGGTGTTGAAGATAACAGGTGGCAAAAACACCAAATTTCACAATCGAGCATTAAA
>JAWQFJ010007829.1:0-10000 GCA_034096865.1 Theodoxus fluviatilis
CAACTTCGGCCAAGTGTTGCGGCCACCTGCGTTTCTGATCAGCCGACAGCGTGCGCAGGAGATTATGTAGTGTTCTGTTGAAGCGCTCGCATTGGCCGTTCCCCTCTGGGTGGTAGGGTGTAGTTCTGCTCTTGGCCACTCCATACATGGAACATAGTTCTTTCACGAGCCGCGACTCGAAGTCTCGCCCCTGATCGCTGTGGATCCGTTCTGGTACGCCGTATCTCTGGAACCACTCTGTGGTGAGGACTTTCGCCACAGTCTGAGCCTCCTGGTTCCGAGTCGGTACAGCGATGGAGAACTTGGTGAACAGGTCTGTCATGATGAGAACGTTCTCGCGACCGTCGCTGGCGGGCTCCAGTCGAGTGAAATCGATGGCCAGGATCTGAAGAGGGCGAGTGGCCAAGATGGGAGTCGACGTAGTCTTGACATCTGCCGGTCGTCTGCCAAGGATGCAGGTGTTGCAGTTGGACACATACTGTTTGATGTCTTCGTACATGCCGGGCCAGTAGACTCTGGATCGCAGAAGGGAAGTGGTGCGTTCGAGACCCTGATGTCCCATCTGTTCATGTGCAGCAGCAAGGACGTCAGGGCGCAGGACGCTGGGTAAGACGAACTGCTCCATGGGCCCGTGAACAGGATCGGTGATCTGGCGGTAGAGAACGCCATCACGTAGAGTCAGCCGATGATGTTGACGCAGGAGTGTTCGTAACTGGCGGTCGTCGCCACGAGGAGGGAGGCCAGGCCAGGCCATCAGAATTTGTGCGATGGTGGAGTCTTGGTGCTGCAGTTGAAACAGTTCAGCTTTGGGACGTTCCAGACCAGAAACAGCTGAGATCTGCTTGGAGTTGCCATCTTCTGGGGGTCGCGGCACAGCAGGCGGCAGAACATCATCTGGTTCAAAGGCCTGATGCTCACAAGCCAGGGTCAGTTCGTTGGCTTCAGCAAGCTCAGGGGGGACAGGAGTGGAGTCAGGGGATGACGGGGTTGGCAGAGGAGGGTTTGAAGTGAAAGAAGAGTGGTGAGGGAGTCTGGAGAGGGCATCAGCAGGGTTGGTGGCGCCAGGGCGGTATTTGACATTAAAGTTGAACTGGGCGAGCTGAGACGCCCATCGCTGCTCTATGGCGCCGAGCTTCGCCGTTCGGAAGTGGATCAGGGGGTTGTTGTCAGTCATCACTTCGAAACTGGCTCCCATCAGGTAATGGCGGAACTTGTCTGTGATCGCCCAGTACATGGCCAGGAACTCCAGCTTCATACTGCTGTAGTTACAGGTGTTCTTCTCCGTAGAGCGAAGGCGGCGGCTGGCGAAGGCAATCACTCGGCGGCGCCCATCTTGCATCTGGGACAGGATGGCGCTGAGTCCGTCGTGGCTCGCATCAGTCTCGAGGATGAAAGGTTGCTCGAAGTCAGCGTAGCCCAGGACTGGTGCAGTGGTGAGAGCAGATTTAAGAGCGTCGAAGGCCTGTTGGTGTTTGGCCTGCCACAGGTGTGAAATCTTGGCCGTCTTCTTCTTGCTGGTGGCGCTTCCTTCTGCTACCAGGTCATGCAGGGGTCCTGCAATCTTCGCGAAGCCGGCGATGAACCTCCGGTAATAGCTGGCGAAGCCTAGGAAACTGCGCACCTCCGTGGTAGTCTTGGGGACAGGCCAGTCCCTCACAGCTTCGATTTTTCCTTGCTCACAGCTGACGCCATCTGCGGAGATTGTGTGGCCCAGGTAGGTGACTTCTCTCCTGAAGAACTGACACTTGTCCACTCGCAGTTTCAGGCCCGTATCCTCGATTCTCTGCAGCAGGAGATCAACATGCTCGAGGTGCTCTTCAAAAGTCTTGCTGTAGATGAGAAGATCATCGAGGTACACCAACAGGAAGTTGAATAGGAAGTCGCCCATCGCCTTCTGCATCAGGCGTTGGAAGGTCGCTGGACTTGAGGCCAGCCCCATGGGCATACGGGTGTACTCGAAGAGTCCCATGGGAGTAGCAAAGGCTGTCTTGTGTTGATCTTCCGGCGCCATGGCGATCTGGTGGTAGCCGGAGGCCAGGTCCAGCGTCGAAAAATACTGCGCACCCACCAGAGCATCAAAAGATTCTTGAATGCGTGGAAGGGGATACGCATCGCCGATGGTCTTGGCGTTGAGACGACGATAATCGACGCAGAGACGGATGGTGTTGTCTTTCTTTCGGACGATTACCACAGGAGCAGCGTAGGGGGAGTTGCTCTCGACGATGATGTTCTTCTCCAGCAGTCCCCTGATGTGTTCCTGTACTTCTTTCAGCTGATGTGGGGGGATGCGTCGATACGGCAGGGCAACCGGGATGTCATCTTTGGTACGGAGATGGTGGTGAACTGCATCAGCGTAGCCCAGATCAAGGTCGTTTTGTGTAAACGCCCTCCGGTGACGATCGAGTACGCGCTGGAACGACTGTTTCTGGCGGGTCGTGCCGTCAAAGCTTGGGCATGAAATCAGCTTCTCTGTAGGCTCAGAAGACGGGACAGCATGCGATCCATAAGATACGATCAGTTCATTTACCGTGGCTGTGAAGCTCACTTCATCTCGACCTTCGACGTCCTCAACAGCATGGAGAGTTGCCAGGGGAGTGCGGTTTGGCAGGACAACGTCAGTGTCCAGAAGATTTGCGATGCGCAGATATCTCTGGAACGGGTCAGCGCTCACCAAGGTCGGCACCAGCAGAAGTCCTCCAGGAAGACCTGAGGCCAGAGGCAGAGCCAACAGATGACGTTTTGGCTTCTGCGTCGACGTCACACGAACAGTCGCTGCAGAGTTTGCTGGGACCACCGTCTTCCTCGCAGCTCTCGCAAAGGCTTGTGTGGAGACTTCGGGCTTGGTCTGGCCACTCTGTATCTCACGGATGACAGCTTGCAGAGAGGGGGGAGCCAGAGTCGGGTCCGAGGCACCCAAGACATTCATTCCAATCAGTAAAGGCAGTCGCCGCTTCCTCTCTTGCGTCGCAGGATTGGCCGGCTCCTTCACCACTAAGACTGGAACCTCAGGGAATGTCTGTCTGTTCAGCCTCAAGTCCACCATCAAGATGCCGGAGTAGGGCACCTCTCCTCCGTTCACTGCCCTCAACGTCAGCTTGCATGTTTGCAGGGAGACGTCACCAAGGTTCTCCTTGACCCAGGCCTGGGTGATGGTGGTGACCTCGCTTCCAGTGTCCAGCAGGGCACTGACATCTCTGCCGTTGATCTGTGCATTTGCTACGGGGCATTTTCCAACCAATCCGGTCACGCTGTCCCCCGCTGTCTGGTTGTTGACAACGGGGCCTATTCGTTTCCCTGGTTGGACCGGGGCTGCTGGTTCTTGGGGCATTGAGACCTTCTGTGGCCGCGCTCGTTGCAGCTCCAGCAGACGAGTCCAGGTCGGCGAGGCTCTTTCTTTTCTTTTTTTAGCTCCGCCATTTCTCGTGTCAAGCTGGCGATTTGTTGACGGAGTGCCTTTAGTTCTTGAAGCTGTTGGCAACCGGTCTCCGTCTGCGGGTTTGCAGTGACGTGCTGCACTGTAGCCACCTCTGTTTCGGCATCTTCCGCTTGCCAGCGCTGTGCCTCCGCACGGACATCAAGGAAGTCCGCCGATGGGTTTGCCCTCAGAAAGCGGCGGAGCTCTCGACGGAGGTCCAACGAGCTGACACCCTCAATGTACTGGTCTCGCAACATCTCATCCGAGATCAAGTTGGGTCGATCACTGTTGATCCGTGCCTGCTTCCTCTCCAATTCATGACCGTAGGTCAGCAGGCTCTGGCAGGCTGTCTGTCGGCGTCCACTGAAATCGCCCATTAAAACTGCCAAGCTTCGTCTAACCTTGAAGGTCTTGACGAGAACTTGAAGGATTTTCTCGGCCGTGCTGGCACCAGACTCCATCCTGTGCAGCACCTCACTCCGGGCAGCGCCAGTCAGGGAGGCTAACAGCCACTCCACTTTGGTGCCGGCGTCCATACTGCAGTGTGCCAGGATCCGCCGTGCCTCCGCGACGAATTCTTCCACGTCGCCGTCACCTCCGAACTTCACCAGCTGTGGTGGTTTCATCATGTACAGCCGACTTGTGGTAGCTGGGCTCTCCGGAATGCTACTGCGTTCCATGTCGCTGTCATCGCTGGACACCACTTGGTCAGCTTTCTTCTGCAGCTTCCGCAGCTCCTTCTCTGCCTTCTTTTGTGCACGTATCTGTCTCTTGGGTGGCATGGTGTCTCTTGATTACCCTGCTCGCAGCGCCAATTCTGTGATGGTGGTTGTGTGGATGAGTGGGGGTTCACAGTGGTGTTTTTGACACACACTCTGGTTTCAAGAGGACAACGCCGATCCCTTCTGCAATGGGTACACATTTATCCATTTTTACCAACCGCCCCAGTCCGAGTTCTCTTTTTGGCAGCGTCACAATCTGACATCACAAAACTGATGATGTAACATTCGCGCGCAAAGCACGAGCAACAAATGGCAATACAATCAAACAAGAAAATGCAGGCTCAGTCGAACGTCAAGGGTCAGGTCTGATTACGCAAGAAGGGTATTGGGGGATGCAGTCAGTTAGGCGCAGCTAGCTTCAGTGGTCTAGAGAAAAGGGGAACAGACTGGGTTATTTTGTAGCGAGTTTCGCACTCGGCTACAGAAGAATTTACGCAAAACTAGGGGTTCAGTTACGTTTTAGCCCACCCTATACTGTTTTTCAAATAATTTAAGCTTGGTATTAGAAAAAATAAACCCAACTAGTGCTTAATGAAAACAAATCTTACTGCACGATTAGATTCAGATTGGTAACCAGTAAACTTTTCATTTATAAGGCATAGGTATTGTCGAACAAACTTGGAAACTTTGTATCCCAATCGTAAAAAGAAAGATGAAGACTAAAACAATTTCAAATTTCTTTTTCACTCTCAGCGTCACACCATCCACGAATTATATACCTAGCTTGCACCATATGTCAATGAAGAAGTCGACGTCTGTTTTACACAACTTCCCTGTAACGGCGATACCAAGGAGAGAAGAGGGGTCGCTATTTGCCTCCACCTCGCGTTAATGAGAAAAGGAAGGCTATCAGATAAGATTTGCAGAACGTCTGCTCCCTCAACTATGAAGAGATTAACAAAAAGAGCATCTAAGAAAACTCCGCATATGAGTACAGGAGATCATTGAGGTACACACAGTTTAAGTATTGTAATTACTAGTACAATGTAAAACATTGCATTGTTGTGCTTGATATGGGCTGCATTTCTAGATAATAAACTCATGCGTTCTCTCTCTCTCTCTCTCTCTCTCTCTCTCTCTCTCTCTCTCTCTCTCTCTCTCTCGCTCTGCTCTGTCTGTCTGTGTGTGTGTGTGTGTGTGTGTGTGTGTGTGTGTGTGTGTGTGTGTGTGTGTGTGTGTGTGTCTGTCTATGTGTCTGTCTGTCTGCCTGCCTGTCTGTCTGTCTGTGTGTGTATGTCTGTGGGGGGGTGTCTGTCTGTCTGCCTGCCTGCCTGCCTCTCTCTCTCGTCTCTCTCTCTCTCTCTCTCTCTCTCTCTCTCTCTCTCTCTCTCTCTCTCTCTCTCTCTCTCTCTCTCTCTCTCTCTCTCTCTGCATTTGTGTGTGTGTGTGTGTGTGTGTGTGTGTGTGTGTGTGTGTGTGTGTGTGTGTGTGTGTGTGTGTGTGTGTGTGTGTGTGTGTGTGTGTGTGTGTGTGTGTGTGTGTTTTCATTGTTCTCTCACGTTCTGTCAGATTCCTATCTGAGAGATTATTTGTGAGTGCTGATATGATCAACCCACTCTGTAGTAATGTAATATGCAGTTAAGAGGGTGGTGTTCACATGTACACAACCGCGTATGAATTATGAGTGATGAAAGTTTCACATCATGATAGACACTGTAAGCAGCTACAAGTAAATAGTGAAGGACACATACCTTGGTTGAAGAAGGACCTGTTGCAGTAAGTGGATGATTTGCCTGCTGTTATCTCTCAATTGACGGAGTGATGTTCTGTCCAACTCTTTATACCTGTCACATGGTGATAAACACAAGATCCGGTTTCATTCTTTACTCGTGTTACGGCGTCCGCTAGCCAGCAGCATAAACTCATGCCCAATTTCATCTCCCACCGAAAATAGTTGTGCCAACACGTTGTACGCTAGAGTGTGCATGGAAGACACATTTGCACGGTGATGACTTCAAGTAATGACTTTTATAGTAATTAAAGTGACCTAATACCAATCATACTCACTATTAGGTAAATTATTTGATCATAAAAACTTGCAGGCTGAAAGTTAGTTTATTACTGCACCTCTTACAAAGTGCTGGAACTTTCCTTATTATACTAGATGTTTGTAGGTATAGTGCCTCACGCCCCACACCCCTTCCAAACACACACACATACACATATACACACACACTACATACACACATACACACACATACACACATACACATACACACATACACACACACTACATACACACATACACACACGCATACACACATACACATACACACACACACTACGCACACACATACACACATATACACACACACACACTACACACACACACACATACACACATACACACACACTACATACACACATACACACATGCACACATACACATACACACACACTACGCACACACATAGACACACATACACACACACACACACTACACACACACGTCCACATACACACACATACACATACACACACACTACACACACACACGCACACATACACACATACATACACACACACTACACACACACTACACAAACACACACACTACACACACACACATACACACACATACACACACATACACTCGCACGCACATACACACACATACACACACACATACACGCACACATACACATACACACACATACACACACACGCACACACACATACACACATACACATACACACACATACACACACACACACACACATACACACACATACACACACATACACACACATACACACACATACACACACACATACACACACATACATACACACACATACACACACATAGACACACACATACACACACATGCGCACACACACATACACACATACACACGCACGCACGCACACACACACATATACACACACACACACACTACACACACACACTACACACATATACACACACACATACACACATACACATACTACACACACACACACACTACACACACACATACACTACACACACACATACACTCATATACACACTACACACACACACACACTACACACACACACACTACACACTTACACACACACACACACACACACACACACACACACACATTGTTAATGTGGTGAATACTGAGGTAGTTCAGTGGGGATTTTGGAGGAACATTTGACGTCATTCTACGTCATCCTCTTCATTTTCAACTACCTGGGATCTACCAAAATCTACTGTGACTGATGAAGGGTCCAAACCAGAGATACTGTCCAGGATAGCACAAACAACAGCAGCACTGGCAAAGTTGAAGGCAATATGGCGTGACAGAAATATCACTCTCGCGTCGAAGATCAGGCTCATGCGCACGCTGGCCATCTCCGTATTCATGTATGCATGCGAGTCCTGGACACTCACATCTGAACTACAGAGACGGATACAAGCCCTAAAAATGAGATGCTATCGCAAGATTCTGAACATCTCATATAAAGACCATGTCACGAATGAGGAAGTCAGCAACAGGATCAGGAGAGCAATTGGACAGTACGAAGACCTGCTCTCAATCGTGAAAAGCAGAAAGCTGAAGTGGTACGGTCACGTGTCAAGAGGCAGTGGGCTGGCCAAGACCATCCTGCAAGGTACAGTACCAGGTGGGAGAAGGAGAGGCAGGCAGAGAAAGAGGTGGGAAGACAACATCAAATAGTGGACAGGCTTGACCTTTGCTGACTCACAGCGAGCCACAGAGGATAGAGATCGATGGAGGAAGATTGTCCGAAAGTCATCAGTGGTGCCTCAACAACCCATCTCAGGGTTAAGAGACTGAACTGAACTGAACTGAACGTCATCCTAGTTGACCTACTTCCTACTAGCTTGTGGCGTGCTACAGTTAGAGTCCATCGTTAGTGCGAGGTATGCAAGTGCACATAGGGGTCCTCCAAGCGCTCGAGGCCTTCAGGATAGGATTCCATGAGTGAAGAACAGCTTTTGAAGGAGAGAACACAGACTTGTCAGTCACTAAATGATGTGGGTTTCTGGGAAGTGACAACGTAGGTACTTGTTTTTTCGAAACTGACAACCGGTTCTGGATTTTCCTGGTCTACATTATGAAGTAGATGGTGAGAACACTTTGTATTTCAGCAGATATGATACAAGATCCTTAGTTTCCCAACACAGAATCATCTGTTCTTAATGAAATGCGTAGTCGTAAACCCTTTCATCCGAGCAAATTGTAAAAACGTTATTTTCCCCGTAATATAAATGTGTCTTACAACACGCCACCAAGTGCTAGGAGGTCAGCTGATCAGGTGGTTGAATTTGCTTTCATTCGCTGCCTGTACAAAAACACATGTGACACAGCGGCCAGGACTGCGAATTGTAGATGTGCAACTGTTTCCATATCAATTAGCTAATGCGAATCGCTTAAAGGTAAAGTTGCTCTTTTTTATATTGCGACTTTTTCACCCATTGATGGATACTCAAACCGCACACATTTACCCCCTGGTCATCGGGCTACCTCATTGTGTCACTCCTACACCGCCTCAACTCCCTGCGGAGCATGCAACCAGGCTGCGGATGAACGCGCCAAAGTTAATTCTCACAGCCTTCCAACTCAGCCGTCACAGGTACCCGTTTTACTCCTGGGTGGGGAGAAGCAATGTGAGTAAAGCACCTTGCTCAAGGATGCAACTCTAGAATCCACACAGCTTCGAACGCCGCACCCACTAGCCGCAAGCGACCGCAGGTCAAGCGCGCTGACCACTCGACCACGGAGCTTAAACGAAGAACCATCTGCAGAAATCCGGACACTGGTACTTTGTAGTAATGATGGTTGAGTCAATCTACCTGGCACAAACATTACCAGCATCGGTGCATGTGTAGTGGTAACTGTCGGAGATCAAGTTCAAACAATTCGGAAATAAGACTTCCTGCAGGCCGACCTAAATTTCCCAGCTAGGTTTTCACTGCGTTGATGGATTTGACACTGAAGAAAAAACAGTGACAGGAGCAAAGATCTTAGCAAGAAAAATGGTCTTTCCGCTCTTTCTTCAAAGACAAATTAATGGCGAAATGTTTGATTTTGTAGGAAATTAAGAAAGTTCGTTTTTGCAGATCAAGTACCACTTGATTCTGCATTTTATCACAGAAAGCACTTGCATGCGTACCATTTTCAGTTCTACAATTCTTATTGCATTTTATTTGAGATCAATTGAATATTGATCGCATAGCGTGAAAAGAAAATTTTTATTGGATGCCCTTTCAGCGGAAACGCCCATCAGGAACGTGCTAGTTGACATCCTGTATACTCGTGCAACATTTGTGCGAAGGCAAGTGGCTGACTTCCAAAAAGATAACATTGTGCATTTGATCCAAAAAGGACTCTGGAGTTTGAACATCTGACGAGAGAACGCATATCTCGCTCAAAGGTTTGTCCCTGTGATAAACGCCAGGAGGCGACCTAAAAATCGAGGGAAGACGAGGTGGGTCAGTTTGTCCGGGCATGCTGCACACACAAATAATGATAGCTACACATCATCTGCAAGGTCATCTCCCTACCGAAAGACAGACGGAGAACTGTGCTGCGATCTTGGCCAGCCCAGAACTATCGGTGCTGTAAGCCTCTTGAGTGGGTACTGCCATAGGGATAGATGATGGAATCTCTGCTTCCGATGATGTGAAACACTATCGAGAGGGCACTGGCTGCAGTGCTATGGGCCGTGCATATACATAGCAGTTTTAACCCTACAGAAAGTTGTCAGTTCTCAATTCTGTTACCCGATGTCATTCAGTCCAGCAGTTTTTTCACATCAAGCAGCTCGAAGAGATATTCTCCCGTTGACT
>JAWQFJ010007829.1:20000-27595 GCA_034096865.1 Theodoxus fluviatilis
CCACTCGTTAGTTCATCCGAACTGTCACACACACCGAGCAGACACAGTGTTAACACAAACACTTGTAGAAACACGAAAAGGTCTCCTTACCCCACCTTCTCGCTGATAAGGACTCTCGCTCCCCATCTCGGAGATTCCCCTTCTCCTAGTCCAAACTTACCCGACCACGCTGTCAGAAACGTAAGTAGGAACAAAACACAACCCTCTCATATAAATCCCCATGTGACCCGTTTCCCTTCTCCCACCCTTCAGTCCTCTGAATGAAAAAGTCAGTCTCTGAATTCACTCAGATAGGTGTAGAAGGAACACAGTTCTCCCGGTGTCACATCACAACAGGAAGGTACTCTCAGATTCCCCCCTGTCCCGTTACGAGATCCCACTGACTCATGAGCACTTAGCTCGCTACACAAAGTCAGTCAAGTTCAAAGTCAAGCTCCGACGAACCTTCGACGAATAACCTCCCCCAGTCTCTCTGAGTCAGTATGACAAATCATCCTACACAAGAATCAAGCTATCTGTCATTCCTGCTCCCGTCGCATGTCAACCTCTGCGACCAATGAATTTCACACGACACCGCCTTGCGCGAGTGTGCGTGCAATTACTATTCAACACCCCCTGCACTGCTGCAGCTATCAAAAAATCCCCCCTAATCGATAAGCCACTTCTTGAGTGGATTACGCACACAAACCCTAAGCGCGTTCCGCTTAGACTCTCACCAAAGTATCTGTGCTAATCACAAACGAATTCTCAGCCACCGTGACTGACGAAGAAACATACTTTACTTGTGGACCCGTCCCAATTGCAGAAGAGACGCCTCCTGCGTCCCGCCACGTCGCCCTCTTCAGCCTCGCGCTCGACACCTCGTCGGCACAGCGTAGACAGGAACGAACAGAAGCTCGTCAGACGAACGGGGTCCACCAGCGTAGACTCGAACGTAGACACACACACGAACACGTTGGAAACGCTCCGCCGACACCCAGTCGAGCGGCCAACAATCAGCATCCGTGTAATCGGCAAAGTAGCAATCAAGTAGAGCCGAACAGCAACCGAGTAGCCTGCAACATATCATCGTACGATCCCCGATAAGCGGCTATTTCTTTCCCCCTTGAATCTACTCAATCAAGAATTCAACATTTGACCGATGTGCTCCCGGGCTCTAGACGCCCTTAGTTGAAGAATCCCACCTCGCGCTTCCAGGCGAGAGAAATTGAATTAAATACATCTCATATCCTCATGGAGTGAATCACTAAACATTCCTCAGTGAAAGCAAACATCTTTTCCATAGATTTACTTTAACTCCATGACATGATTCAATCGAACGAGTGATCGACCTGCTTCCCAACCCGACAATAGGCCATCACTCTACACGCGGCAAAGAGTACAAAAATGGCGAAGCGGTTCATTACCTCATAGTCTTCAGGCCGTGGTCTGTTCACCAACTTCGCTATAGCCATTTGAAGAATCCTTTCTTCTACTCTCTCGTGGCATAGGCCACCTCAGAGAGTTTTCCCCCGGCAAGCTAACGCCTTGCCCGCCACCCATGTGGCTTCAACGGTCAGCGGGAGCTCCCCGCTCCCACTACCGCTCCATCCAAGAGACGGCTATGATCTGCTTAGCCTAACACTACCAGATTCCCGCCGGTGACTCTATCACGTGATCATTACCCAACCGGTAACGAGAATTTTCCCGCTTCTCGAAACCGACCCAATCACGGTCTCACCGTGTTGAACTACAGGAAACCCCGTATCACATTCTTCCAGACCCCTGCACGCGGCACTCCGACACTCCGAGTGACGTCACACCCCCTCCTGTCAATCAAACTTTACCGCGATGCGCCAAACGACCGTTTGAACGCATTGACGGATTCGGTTTCCGCACTGGCAATTCAATCACTCGTCATTACGAACTTTAATCACACATTTTCGTCGCGCCGACACGCGACACTGCGTACATCGAGGTCCCGCCAGCCGTCATGGAGACTCTCTCAGTCAGCATTGCGTCACACGAAAAGTACAGCAAGGCAGTCAGCATTGTATGCAACAGGCTGACTCTGGACGGAGACCTGTTTCGTTCCTTCTACGACAAGTCCGTCAAGGGAATCACAGCCGCCATACGCGACGCCCTCGGCACCCACACAGTGGACGCCATCTTCCTAACCGGAGGCTTCAGCGAGTCTGACGTCATCCAGAATGCTTTGCTGCAAGCCTTCCCAGAGGTGCAGGTGGTGACGGCGCAAACCGTCAGTCAGTCCGTGGAAAGATGTCCGCCTTTCTCTCCTGTGGGCGCGGTCCTCATGGGCGCTGTCATGTACGGCCACAACATCTAAGTCGTTGCCACCAGGGTCTCCGCCTACACCTACTGCGTTACGCCTATGAGATCTTCGAAGAGGGAACGCATGAAAACAGCCGAGCAGTGAGCCTTATTTTATATGTTCTTGTTTTTATAGGAGGTCGTTTAGTGATATAGTTTGATGAAGTATTTTGAACTAAAAAGGTTTGGTCTTAGTTGCATTTCTGGCTTTTCTGTGCTATTTTGACCTTGACAATTGTTATATCAGAAGTTTTTATTGCCATTTGAGAAATCATGATGGCACAGATGTATTACCCACCAGCAGATTGCGGTAACATTTAGTATTCTATTTTATCTTGTTTTCTATGTGTCATATATACTGACATATATTGTCTTTGTACGCAGATTTTGGCTACATAACTTTCTTTAGAATTCTTCTCCAACTTGTGAGATGTTGACGATTATTATATTCAAAGTAAGAAAGCTGACATCTATTCTGTACCGTGTCTCTATCTGTTCGAACGTCTGAAAAGTTCGGATGTGTGAAAGACTTGGAATTTTTCTTCACCTAATCAGCCGTACATGCCGGGAGTGTGAGAGTTGCTTCTTGTACATTAACTGATAAATTACATGTAGTTTCGCAAATTGCGAACAACATAAACAACTTTCCAAAACGAAACGTTTGCAATGCTTTTTCCCCTCTTCGTTTCATTGCATCGATTGAAGAAACTGCTGATTTTGCATTCTGTTCGCCAAGAGCTACTGTTTCAAACTACTGTAGGCTTGATGCTAGATGTGATGTATGTACTTGAAAGATGTTATTGAGAGAAGGCCACCTGGGAAGAGTGATACACGTGGTTTGATGTTTGTTATCTGACAGAAATACAAAGCTGTGACAGGCTGCAGTGTCCTCGCTCCACATACCCCAACAACTCTCGTGCTGTTTATCAAATGGAAGACTTTTCCCAAGTACAAACTTCTGTTGCATTGAATTTTCCATTGCTGTTTTTCAACCCTGTCAGGTTCTGGCTACCAATCTTAATACGGAATGTTCTTCATGGCGAATATCAGCAACGTAACATGTTGCACCCACGAGCTTGTTCTGTGTTGGCTAAGATACATTTGTGTGCACTCTGATATAATAGGTATGGGTTTTACCTCTAAAAATCAAATAGATGTCCTATTCCCTACCCATGTATTTAATATGTAACCGCAACTCTGTGCTCACACACTGTGTCTGATTTTTTAAAATACGGCTTGTTTCACAAACAATGGTAATCACTTTGATGAACTATTAGATGCAGGGAAAAGTATGTTTCATCCATTCTTCTAGCATATTTACTGCTCTACTGTAGTCTGGAACAGAGAAAGCATTCCATTAAAGCATTCATATCAAAGACTAAAATGCCTTTGAGTTTTCTTTGTGTACTTGTTTGCTCCGTTATATTTCTCTGGTGCACCTTTCAAAAATACAAAACTGCAAAGGATAACTGAGCTGGTTAGATTTGTGAACAAATGTTTAATATTTCCCTGTGATAAAAGACAAAACAACATTAGGTTGTGTTGAGTCTTTTCGTATATTCGGTTTTCATTTGAAACTTCACTGTTATGCTTTTTGCATGAGAAAAGATAATATAAATGAATTTTTTTCGACCGATTCGCATTTGTAGGCTAAGTAGGGCCATTGACACCCATCCCCCAAATCACCAGAACTGGTCAAATCTCGATTCCCCTAGTTATTTGCTCTTTACAAATCCCGTAGAAAGACTATGTGAATTTATTCTTACCCCAGCCTACAGGAGGAGGACTTTTAGGATGACGTTACTCAGCATGATTTTGGCAGGAAGCCAATTACTGTCAGATTCCTTCAAGAGATCAGAAAAGATCAGAGGCTTTTTTGCTATGAATACAGCACTTTTGACATTGCATCACCAAGTTGTAAAATAAAAATCCACAATACATTTCCTGGTGGTTTAATGAGAATGCTCAAAATAAACTGTGCACGTACGACATTATACATTATATGGACACTATATGTCCTCGATATACATAAAGGTGGTATTAAGGCAAGGAAAGTGAAAACCCAAGACTACTTACTTTCTAGTTTTTACTACATTATCATACTCTAACCAATACTGCCCACGCAGCAGAGGTGCGAGAAGGAGAGGAAAGCCACCTGGCAGCACAGAGTCCAACACATACTGCTGAACCGCTGAAGATTATGGTGTCTCCCTTTTTGATATATACATATATATATATATGTGTGTGTGTGTGTATGATGTTTTCATTTCAAATGTTGTCACACTCATGTAGCCTTTAAAAGGTCTCGCCGTAGCAGTTTGAGTAGAGCTGGAACCTGAAACACACACGTGCACTCAATGGAAGCATATGGAGCTTTCCAGCACTACTACAGATGACATCCTCATATTACACCAGCTTAAATGGGAGTCCCCTGCATGGTCTTTTGTTGGTTGTTGTTTTATGATTGTTGTCCGTGTTATGAGTTATCATTTAGCAAAGAAACGTTCAGGTTACACAGTATTGACCCCAAATTATTTTCTCACAACGTTGAGTTTTACTTCAGCGCACTTTATTATAGTCGTAATATTCAACTCATCTTGCCAAACCCCCACTGCCCTCCCCTCCTTCTCCTAACATCCCTATCCTATTTTCTTTAACGAACTATTTAATCCTCACACCCTTTATCCCATCCCCCGTCCCCAGATATTAGTCATAAAACGAAAGAGAGTTGCACGACAAAAATATTTTCTGAATGCTTTCGAAAGACATCCACAAGAATTTGAATCCTCTGGGAAACTTGGCGCTGGACTGAAATATGAGGAGTTTACTCCTATTTGTGGGAAACTAAAGGAAGACCTTAAACGTTTTTTACTGTCTCCACATGCAGTCACTCCAGTACGCTTTGTACTTTTTATCTACTTCACATGCAGCAGGTGAGTGGGTGAGTATGCAATTTCAGTCTCCTCATTTACCAGCAATGTCTCACAAATTCTGTTCAAAGTCGCAGTGAACATTTTGACATGCCATTTTGAGTACAGACAGCCACTGTATGTTAAATCACAATGCGTATGGCCTTGATCGTTGCTCAGGCTACCACGAACATGTCAACATTATTCAGGAAGACTGTAAAGCAACATGTAGTTCGTTTAAACTGTTATTTCCGCTCTGGATCCAAACCAAAACATTTCAGGATGCTTAATTGAACTCCAGATGCATTGACTCTTACTTTACAGATAATCAGCTTTGAATCGACCACTCGGTAAGTAGTTGACTCACTAGGTTGGAACATTTGGTTGTTATTACTTTCTTTGTAGAAGTCAAAAACACGGCGTGTTGCAGGGAAGGATCTGCACAATAGTCTAATGCCGTCATAAAATTGGATACAAATGATAAATGCAGCCCTTGGGAATGACTGTACACGAGGACACGACATTCTAGCGACTCATGCCTCAAAGAAGCTTTTGTTATTAACGAGCACTGTGCTTTAGAAAGCTATGATTAAAATAAAGAAAAACTCCACATGTAACATTCCCCATGTATATTCGACAGGTGACACGGACAACAGGTAGGCAGGCCAGGGTCAACAATGAAACAAGCAAACAGCAGCTATTGCGACACAGTTGAAAATGCAAGTGGCACTGCCGCTGATAGTGACTGCACCACGTGGACTGATTAGAAAACAAATTATAGTATGTCCTTCAGATATATGTCCAGGTCGCCACAACGCGTCTGTCCTAGAGACAAGGCCAACATAGACACACGCATTGTTTTCGTCATAGGTCGCAATTTCATGCGGTTGGATGTCAGGGCAAAGACTATACAAAGTGTGTGTGCAAACAGCCCACAATCCGGACGCAAAAACATATTAACGATATCTTCACACACAAACACCTGCACGCATATGCGTGCGCGCACATACACACACACACACACACATACATACACACATGTGCACTTTGAATTTATGAGGTCGTAGACAGATTGTGGCTGCTTGTGTGTGTTGCACAGTGTATGACAGCGTTTTGGTTACATCACACCACAGAGCGAGAGAGAACACTAGAAAGATCATTTGACCTTGTCACCTGTGAATCTCTCCCTTGAGCTGACTTACCCTTGTACATACACATTATCTTCACCCACGAATCTCATACATTTACAAGAGTTAAGTGTTATTGCGAGGAAAATGTGTTGGTAGACCTTGGCATAGATCCTATTTTTAATCTGATGATGTTATTTTTCTTATATCCGACACTGCTATGGGGCTGCAGAATCACTTTGACAACTTGAAAATGGCAGCAGATAAACTTAGTCTTGATGTTGATCATCAAAAACCAAGAGCACAACTTTTTCCAGAAAAGATGATACATCGTCGCACACAAAACACTGGTGTATTAATGGACAGAGGTTGAATAATGTCAACAAATACAAAAGTATTAGGGATACTTTTTAACGACCAGGATGAGTTCTAGTATTACTTTAGTGGAATTTGCTTCACGAGGAAATACAGCATTGGTCCAATTACGAAAAACTCTAAAACGACTGGCTCATGTGGCTGGAATATGTTTCTCAAGATATTCGAGTGGCAAGTGCATCCCATTTTGCTGTTAGCTCGTTAAGTATGGGGTCTGAGTACATTTGGTTTCATTTAAATTGTCAGGTATTTTGGTCTGAAGTTGTACATATATCTGTGAAGATCTCAAATGTTATTGTATATGGTGACACTGGATGATATCCAATGTCGGTCAACGCAGCCGTGCGAGTTGCCAAGTAGTCACTTACATTTCCAGATATGAATGAAGGTAGACTGTCTCGGTGGGTGTTCAGAATTCCTTAGTAAAACACACAAAAAAAACACTGGATCAGTGGAAAACTACCGAGGAGTACTTGGGTACTGGGCGCTGTGCAGAGGCGACCATCAGTGAAAATCCATTGAATATATATCGGATATATAGCTCAAAAGCTGTTAGAGTGTGCACGTAAGAAACATTATCAACAACAGTTTGGTATTTGTTGTTATATATAAAGAATATGAGACAACGTAGGTAGCTCTGCCCTGTTAGAATTTTGGGTGAGAAAAAATATAAATGTCTTATTACAATCCTGTGATTGCTAAGGAATCCACTCAAGGCAAGCAAAAAGCAGAAAAAGCAACTTGCTATATCCACGTATACAATGACAATAATAACGAATTAAACATTAAGTATCACAAGACTTGGGACACGTTGAGACTTTGATACAGTCATACATATCTCTATATTTCTTTTCAAATGGTAGGATTATAGCAT
>JAWQFJ010007830.1:0-10000 GCA_034096865.1 Theodoxus fluviatilis
CATTTTTAATGCAAGATATCAGTCGGTGTGATCGTATGCATGATTTAGGAATAAAAGCTTTCTATTTATGTGTCCTAATTACAGGCAAAGTCTACAGAGCACAACTCTGGTGTTATCTTGCCTTTGTCAAGTCCTGAAGACCAGTTTATACATTTCTTAATTAAGGTAATTATCTTTATCCTATTCATTTCTTTATTCATTTTGCTAAAGGGCACGTATTGCACTGGCTGGACTGTTTTAACGGCAGTTTGTTTTTTGACGAATGAAGCGATCTTCCAACAAAATTATCCTAAGGGATCCGAGTAAAACTCATTCGCAGTTCATTAACTTTTCTGACAACATTTATAGGATAATGGCTCGTCAACATGAAATGATGTCAAAAGTTTATACGAGAACATATTTTTACAGCTGAATAATTACACTGTGTCATTTTGCTCTTTATCTCAAATCGTCCACGAGTAAATACCGATTTCATTCCAATCATTAAATTAACATTGATATAAAGAGGGTGAATATAACTGGTGCCTTTTTGGCACAGACATGACTGCTGTTTCACACTCTTAGGTCTAAGTGAAACTCAAGAACATAGAATATCTCTCCAAAAAATGTATCTGCCTTACCGTGATATATGATGTAACTAGATCCATCGATTAAAAAAGCAGTGCACGATGTTTATTAGCACGCGATGTGAAGGGTTATCTAAGGGACCTTGTGGCCTTCAGTCGGTCGTGTTACTTGAGTTTCTTCTGTTGAATATGTGTAAGTGTCATTTTTCTACCTTCTAGCGAGGATTCTGTCAGCTTCCTCATTCACAGGAAGCAGCGTCATCTACTCCCGACAGATTGTGCTGCACTTCACTTACCACTTGTCACTTACCACTTGTCCCTTACCACTTGTCCCTTACCACTTGTCACTTACCACTTGTCACTTACCACTTGTCCCTTATCACTTGGCACTTACCACTTGGCACTTACCACTTGTCCCTTACCACTTGTCACTTACCACTTGTCCCTTACCACTTGTCACTTACCACTTGGCACTTACCACTTGTCACTTACCACTTGGCACTTACCACTTGTCTCTTACCACTTGTCCCTTACCACTTGTCACTTACCACTTGTCCCTTACCACTTGGCACTTACCACTTGGCACTTATCACTTGGCACTTACCATTTGTCACATACCACTTGTCCCTTACCACTTGGCACTTACCACTTGGCACTTAACACTTGTCCCTTACCACTTGTCACTTACCACTTGGCACTTACCACTTGGCACTTACCATTTGTCACATACCACTTGTCACTTAACACTTGTCACTTACCACTTGTCACTTACCACGTGTCACATACCACTTGTCACTTACCACTTGTCACTTACCACTTGCCACTTAACACTTGTCACTTACCTGTCACTTACCACTTGTCACTTACCACTTGTCATTGACCACTTGTCCCTTACCACTTGTCACTTACCACTTGTCACTTACCACTTGTCACTTACCACTTGTCACTTACCACTTGTTCCTTACCACTTGGCACTTACCACTTGTCCCTTACCACTTGGCACTTACCACTTGGCACTTACCACTTGGCATTTACCACGTGTCACGTACCACTTGTCACTTACCACTTGTCCCTTACCACTTGGCACTTACCACTTGTCCCTTACCACTTGGCACTTACCACTTGTCCCTTACCACTTGTCACTTACCACTTGTCACTTACCACTTGGCATTTGCCACTTGTCACTTACCACTTGTCACTTACCACTTGTCCATTACCACTTGGCACTTACCACTTGTCACTTACCACTTGGCACTTACCACTTGTATCTTACCACTTGTCACATACCACTTGTCACTTACCACTTGGCACTTACCACTTGTCCCTTACCACTTGTCACTTACCACTTGTCATTTACCACTTGTCACTTACCACTTGTCACTTACCACTTGTCACGTACCACTTGACACTTACCACTTGTCACTTAAGACTTGTCACTTACCACTTGTCACTTACCACTTGTCACTTACCACTTGGCACTTACCACTTGTCACTTATTACTTGTCACTTACCACTTGTCACTTACCACTGGTCACTTACCACTTGTCACTTACCACTTGTCACTTACCACTTGTCACTTACCACTTGTCACTTACCACTTGTCCCTTACCACTTGTCCCTTACCACTTGTCACTTACCACTTGTCACTTACCACTTCTAACTTAACACTTGTCACTTACCACTTATCACGTACCACTTGCCACTTACCACTTGTCACTTACCACTTGTCCATTACCACTAGTCACTTACCACTTGTCACTTACCACTTGTCACTTAACACTTGTCACTTACTACTTGTCACTTACCACCTGTCACTTACCATTTGTCACTTACCACTTGTCACTTACCACTTGTCACTTACCACTTGTCGATTACCACTTGTCACTTACGACTTGTCACTTACCACTTGTCACTTACCACTTGTCACTTACCACTTGTCACTTACCACTTCTAACTTACCACTTGTCACTTACCATTTGTCACTTACCACTTGTCACGTACCACTTGTCACCTACCACTTGTCACTTACCACGTGTCACTTACCACTTGTCCCTTACCACTTGTCATTTACCACTTGTCACCTACCACTTGTCACTTACCACTTGTCACTTACCACTTCTAACTTAACACTTGTCACTTACCATTTGTCACTTACCACTTGTCACTTACCAATTGTCACTTAACACTTTTCAATTACCACTTGTCACTTACCATTTGTCACTTACCACTTCTAACTTAACACTTGTCACTTACCACTTCTAACTTAACACTTGTCACTTACCACTTGTCACCTACCACTTGTCACTGACCACTCGTCCCTTACCACTTGTCACTTACCACTTGGCACTTACCACTTGTCACTTACCACTTGTCACTTACCACTTGTCACGTACCACTTGTCACTTACCACTTGGCACTTACCACTTGTCACTTACCACTTGTCACTTACCACTTGTCACTTACCACTTGTAACTTACCACTTGTCACTTACCACTTGGCACTTACCACTTGTCACTTACCATTTGTCACTTACCACTTGTCACTTACCACTTGGCACTTACCACATGCCACTTACCACTTGTCACTTACCACTTGTCACTTACCACTTCTAACTTAACACTTGTCACTTACCATTTGTCACTTACCACTTGTCACTTACCACTTGTCACTTACCACTTGTCACTTACCACTTGTCACTTACCACTTGTCACTTACCACTTGTCACTTACCACTTGTCACTTACCACTTGTCACTTACCACTTGTCACTTACCACTTGTCCCTTACCACTTGGCACTTACCACTTGTCACTTACCACTTGTCACTTACCACTTGTCACTTACCACTTGTCACTTACCACTTGTCCCTTACCACTTGGCACTTACCACTTGTCACTTACCACTTGTCACTTACCACTTGTCACTTACCACTTGTCACTTACCACTTGTCCCTTACCACTAAGCACTTACCACTTGTCGCATACCACTTGTCACGTACCACTTGTCACTTACCACTTGTCACTTACCACTTGTCACGTACCACTTGTCACTTACCACTTGTCACTTACCACTTGTCACTTACCACTTGTCACTTACCACTTGTCACTTACCACTTGTCACTTACCACTTGTCACTTACCACTTGTCACTTACCACTTGTCACTTACCACTTGTCACTTACCACTTGTCACTTACCACTTGTCACTTACCACTTGTCACTTACCACTTGTCACTTACCACTTGTCACTTACCACTTGTCACTTACCACTTGTCACTTACCACTTGTCACTTACCACTTGTCACTTACCACTTGTCACTTACCACTTGTCACTTACCACTTGTCACTTACCACTTGTCACTTACCACTTGTCACTTACCACTTGTCACTTACCACTTGTCACTTACCACTTGTCACTTACCACTTGTCACTTACCACTTGTCACTTACCACTTGTCACTTACCACTTGTCACTTACCACTTGTCACTTACCACTTGTCACTTACCACTTGTCACTTACCACTTGTCACTTACCACTTGTCACTTACCACTTGTCACTTACCACTTGTCACTTACCACTTGTCACTTACCACTTGTCACTTACCACTTGTCACTTACCACTTGTCACTTACCACTTGTCACTTACCACTTGTCACTTACCACTTGTCACTTACCACTTGTCACTTACCACTTGTCACTTACCACTTGTCACTTACCACTTGTCACTTACCACTTGTCACTTACCACTTGTCACTTACCACTTGTCACTTACCACTTGTCACTTACCACTTGTCACTTACCACTTGTCACTTACCACTTGTCACTTACCACTTGTCACTTACCACTTGTCACTTACTACTTGTCACTTAAACTAGTTGTACCTACTTGGTCAGACTTACCTGACAGTGACTCTGCATTGTATACCACCTACTCTATGTCCTTAACTTCCCACTTTTGTGTTGTCAGCCTCACCTCGTAACGTTCACTTAGAACCTCTGATCTTTACCATCTTTTGTGCTCGTTTACCGCACTTGTTACCTGTCTCGTACCATTGGACCTTCGTAACTTAGATCTTGTTGCACTACATGACGATTCTATCTATGGGCTCACTTTGTCACTGGTGTCTATACTAACAACTGTTGTGTCACACTCATATCATAAAAGTGTACACAGAGACCCTATCGGAGTGCATCTGTGACCCTCATTGTGTCCCGGTACCAATGGCTGGCACTTACGCCGGTAACAGCTGGTGGGTCACACACGACCACGACTGCTGTGCTATGACGATGAAAAGCGGGTGTTACACACCGTGAGCTAGACCGTACTTGGAACACTTTGAACAGGGGAACAGAAAAGTACCACTTCTAGGGGAACACGAATTTGCAAAAAACCTGGGGAAGGTGAAAACAGATAAATGGGGTTCGATCGGAAAAAAGGTGGGTACAGAGGTACAAAAGAGGGGAAACTAGAATGATGTGTGAACAGACAAGGTGAGACACTAGAGAGTCCACTCGGTCAAGGAAACAAGGGGAAAGAACAAGGGGAATGAAAAGGAAGGAACAAGGGAATGGAACAAAGGGGAAATTACCAATTGTCACTTACGCACGTGTCCACTTCCCCCGTGCACTTTTAACCAACTTTGTCCATCTTACCAACTTGTCACTTTCCACGTGTCACTTACAACTTGCTCAACTACCACCGAAACTTACCACTTGTCCCCTTACCCACTTGGCACTTACCACTTGTCACTTACCACTTGTCACTTACCACTTGTCACTTACCACTTGTCACTTACACTTGTCACTTACCACTTGGCACTTACCACTTGTCCCTTACGACTTGTCCCTTACGACTTGTCCCTTACCACTTGTCACTTACCACTTGTCACTTACCACTTGTCACTTACCACTTGTCACTTACCACTTGTCCCTTACCACTTGTCACTTACCACTTGTCACTTACCACTTGGCACTTACCACTTGTCACTTACCACCTGTCACTTACCACATGTCACTTACCACTTGGCACTTACCACTTGTCACATACCACTTGTCACTTACCACTTGTCACTTACCACTTGTCCCTTACCACTTGTCACTTACCACTTGTCACTTACCACTTGTCACTTACCACTTGTCACTTACCACTTGTCACTTACCACTTGTCCCTTACCACTTGTCACTTACCACTTGTCACTTACCACTTGTCACTTACCACTTGTCACTTACCACTTGTCTCTTACCACGTGTCACTTACCACTTGTCACTTACCACTTGTCACTTACCACTTGTCACTTACCACCTGTCACTTACCACTTGTCACTTACCACTTGTCACTTACCACTTATCACTTACAAGAGTACGGTGATAGTTCAGTCACTACCCACAAAACACCAAATGGAGGGACAGAGCATTTGGTTTTTAAAGAAAAATCTCCATTTTACCAAAAGTGTACTTGTGCTTAAAAAATGCGACGAACCTAAATATTTTACATTTTTCATGAACATGATACGATTTCCTTTTACCCCAGTATACAAATACTTTGTTCAAATCTATCACACTAATGCGCTGTGATTACGACCAAGTTTTATGATTATCTGAATATGGGAGTATCTTTTATCGATGTTTGCATTTAATTATCATATCTTGTCTAATTTTCCTATCATTGCCCCATACTCATCTGATAACAGCGGATTAATGGTACTGGAGATTGTTTCTTTTAAGTTTCTATTTCATGCTGTTAAATGTGGGCAGTGAATGTCTATTACATCGTGTTTATCTTTCTGGTTTTGCCAGTAATTGTGTTCGTGCTGGAGTGCTAAAGTGAAAAATGCGAGTCATTGCCTCATTTCCTGCCCTTGTGAAGCAAAGTAGGTTCAGTTGGATTTTCCCCAAACACAGCATTCTCGTTAAAATAAAAGCTGCTTAAAAAACTTATTTTGCAAACCAAAAAATGCTTCTGCATGTATACGATTCTCTTCCTCTGTTTAAAAAAATCCACAAAGACATAATTTCTTCTACTTTTTGGAGCAAGCTTCATTAAAAGCAACCTTTTCCCGGCAAAGTTTTGACTTCAAATCACATGACCTTGAAAAGTATGCTGTTACTCGAATAGTAAGAAAACATGTATCCTGCAAATACGAGACTATTCACTCAATTCGTGCCAGAGGAATGCCTTGCATACATGTGTTGAGTTTCTAAGCAAAGGGGAGAAATCATTCAATATCGAGACACTCCAGAACCATTCTTTATGGTATCCAAACTTATTTTTCTTCAGCTGACAGACCACTTTGACTAGAATTAAAGCTATTTGCTAAATGCACAGTGTGAACGGTGCTTTCAAACATCTCTGAGTTACATAATGACTCATAGTTCGATGGTAATAATGGGGAGTGAAGGGCATGCATGCTTCTAAATATCACTTCCTGCTGTGCTGATCTCTCCCTTCTGACTGTCCTCCTGCACAAATTGCTGATTCGACCCTTTCCTTTACCCACTCCCTCATCTGGCCTCACTGCCTCCAGTGTGCCGGATTTCTGTAGTCCGACCTTCTGGTCTTGTCACCGACAAGTCCTCAGAAAGGACATTCGTCGCCGTACCTCAAACCCCTCTCACCACCTCCCATCCTACCCCTCTCACCACCCCCCATCCTACCCCACTATCGCCCCTCATCCTACCCCACTATCGCCAACCATCCTACCCCTCTCACCACCCCCCATTCTACCCCTCTCACCACCCCCCATCCTACCCCACTATCGCTTCCCATCCTAGCCCTCTCACCACCACCCATCCTACCCCTCTCACCACCCCCCATCCTACCCCACTATCGCCCCCCATCCTACCCCACTATGGACCCCCATCCTACCCCAATCTTACCCCCCATCCTACCCCTCTCATCAACCCTCATCCTACCCCTCTCATCACCCCCCCATCCTACCCCACTATCGCCCCCCATCCTACCCCACTATCGCCTACCATCCTACCCCAATATCTCCCCCCATACTACCCCTCTCACCACCCTCCCATCCTACCCCACTATCGCCCCCCATCCTACCCCACTATCGCCCCCATCCTACCCCACTATCGCCCCCCATCCTACCCCTCTCACCACCCCCCATCCTACCCCACTATCGCCCCCCATCCTACCCCACTATCGCCCCCCCATCCTACCCCACTATCGCCCCCCATCCTACCCCTCTCTCCACCCCCCATCCTACCCCACTATCGCCCCCCATCCTACCCCACTATCGCCCCCCATCCTACCCCACTATCGCCCCCCATCCTACCCCACTATCGCCCCCCATCCTACCCCACTATCGCCCCCCATCCTACCCCTCTCTCCACCCCCCATCCTACCCCACTATCGCCCCCCATCCTACCCCACTATCGCCCCCCATCCTACCCTTCTCTCCACCCCCATCCTACCCCACTATCGCCCCACATCCTACCCCACTATCGCCCCACATCCTACGTGGGGTAGGATGGGGGGCAATGCTACTGCCAGTGTGTCGCGTACAATCCTACTCTCTACAGAGAACTGATGTTCGCAAAAATACTTGAACTTGGAGGAGGGAGAGGGGACGGGGGGCGGGGGGCGGGGAGCGGGGGGCGGGGGCCATTGTCAAACAACAGTAATAGGTTTTAGTTGTAACAAGATTCCTACTGAAAATTCTTGCTTCACTCTACAAATCATGATCAGTATTCTAGAAGTAACAAGAGCCAGAAAGCCCTCAGTCTCAGGCTGACTACACCCCCCAAAGCAATGGAGGAGGGATACGAAGGCTGTAAGGGTGCGTGGTGGGCAACAGTGGGAGGAGGAAGCAGGTTTCACAGATGTGAGCTGCGTCACCCCAAAGTAAATCAAAGTCAGTTGAAGCTGCTGGAACCAAATGATAAAGCTCAGAGAGGGTGGGCTATTCAGGGGGCGATAGTGGGGTAGGATGGGGGGCGATAGTGGGGTAGGATGGGGGGGGGGTGAGAGAGGTAGGATGGGGGGGGTGAGAGGGGTAGGATGGGGGGCGATAGTGGGGTAGGATGGGGGGTGATAGTGGGGTAAGATGGGGGGCGATTGTGGGGTAGGATGGGGGGCGATAGTGAGTTAGGATGGGGGGCGATAGTGGGGTAGGATGGGGGGGGGGGGGGTGGTGAGAGGGGTAGGATGGGGGGCGATAGTGGGGTAGGATGGGGGGCTGATCTTACATTCTTTATTTGTATATCGGAAAAAGGTCTTTAATAGGATCATTTCTGTTTACATCCAGACAGGTAAATATATATTTTCCCCCTTATATCACTAAGAGCTGGACAATATAATAGAAAATGAGTTTCATTTTCTTCTTTTTCTCTGCATAATGGACATACATACACGTTAGTACCTCTCGAGTATCTGTATTTATGGATATACAACTCCGATAACCCATCCTGAATCTGATGTATGCATCTCGAAATACTTTCTTTTCAAGAAAATATAAATAACATTACAGTGTGTATTGTATTACACTACACTGCACTGCATTGTATCATGCTGTATTACACTACACTGCACTGCATTGTATCATGCTGTATTACACTACACTGCACTGCATTGTATCATGCTGTATTACACTACACTGCACTGCATTGTCTCGTCGCTAGGTACGTGGACACGTTCACCACCAATGACGTCATGGTACGCATCATTGAGAAGGCTGGGGGGTTCGAGCGAGTGGGTTTCCTCCCCATGGGGGGTCGAGACAAAGATGGAAACATCGTCAGCTCCTACATCTACTATCGGGACCTGCGCAAGCGCTGACCTCGCGCTCTACGCCCAGCTTCTGGATGGATGTCAGCAGCCGACGGGTAAAGGTTTCGTCTCCTGCGTCACTTCCGCCTCCGTGCGCAAGCGCCAACGGAAGGATTAAGATTTACTTCCGGTAGCTGCTTAGAAACCGACGATGATTATCATTGGATGTATTTTCAAGAACGCCTGTTGGAACTTTCTGGAATCGGCAGTGCAGATCTTGTGGTGAGAACCTGCCACACACACACACCCTCCCCCTCCCCCTCTTCTCCAACCCCCATCCCAGCCCTCTCGATGCTGAATAGCTCTCCTTGTGTCTGCCGAATTTTAATGCCATCTCATTTGGTTATTTAAAAAAGGGTGTTGTATTTTATTAATTACCCGGCAACATGTGCCTGAAGTATTGGTCCTCCCTACGTGGAATGCAGACCAGCAGCCTCCGGTGTTGTTGGAGGGGGGTCGGCTCTCTATTGCGTAGGGCCGCTATTGCGGGGGGCCGCTATTGCGGGATTTTTTCAACAAAAGTTCCTCAGGCAATTTTGATTCTTTTGTCCTAAAACGCATAAAAAACCACAATATTTTTGTTACTTTCTTTTTTTTTTACTTGTTTTTTCTATTGCGGGGGGCCGCTATTGCGGGATTTTTTCAACAAACGTTCCTCAGGCA
>JAWQFJ010007830.1:12500-65000 GCA_034096865.1 Theodoxus fluviatilis
GTGTGTGTGTATTAGTATTATGTTAGTGCATGCGTGCATGCTCGCGCGTGTGTCTGTGTGTGTGCGTGTGTGCGTATGTGTTTACGTGACTGTGTATGCTTGTTTACGCGCGTGCATGCATGTTGTGCGTGCATGCGTGCATGCATATGTGTGTGTGTTCATGTGTGGTTGCGTGGTTGTTTGCGTATGTTCGTGTGTGCGTGCATGTGTGTGTGTGTGTGTGTGTCTGTGTGTGTCTGTGTGTGTCTGTGAAATGGTGTGAATGTTAGTGCGTGCGTGCAGGCATGTTTGTGTATATGTGCGTGTGTGTGTTGTGTGTATTCGTGTGTGGTTGCATGTGTGTGTACATGTGTCTGTGTGTGATGGTATGTGTGCGTTTGCGTGTATCTGTGTGTGTATCTGTGACTGTTCGCGTCCTTGTGAATGGTTTTGTGTGTGTGTGTGTGTGGTTGTGTGTGTGTATGGTTGTGTGCGTGTGTGTTTGTGTCTGCGTGCATGCGCGCGCTCGTATGTTATTGTTTTTGCATGTTCGTTTGTGGTTGATTATGTGTGTGCATGTACACACGCACATACGCACACACACACACACATACACACACACACGCACGCACGCACGCACGCACGCACGCACGCACACACACACACACACATACACACACGCAGTCACAGGCGCGCCCAATTTCACTTGAGAAAATACACACTAGAGAAAAAATGCGCGAACGTTTGTCCCATCGTGTAAGTTCGCTGTTTCCTTGTGTTGCTACGTCCGTCTGACTCTGTGCCTGTCCCACGCCTTCCAAGGACTTCTGACGCAGACTTCACTGACAAACCTTTCCTCTGTCCACCACCGGAGATTCAGACTGATGCAAGGGAAGTAACTCCTATGGGGAGTTGTCTCCCCCCATTCAGTGAACCCAAGTCGGAAGTGACTCTGGCGCAATTCGCAATGAATGCACAATATACTTTAACCCTTCGCATTAATGCTTTGCGCCAAAAATAGTTCGTTCTGATACTATTTTTTTCTCCGCTTTATACAGAAATCATTCAGATGTCAAAACTTTTTTCCATGTCAACACAAACATTTTATTTTATCGAATAAACATTTTTTTATTGGCTCAACAAGAGTAAGCTAAGAGTTTTGTGGGAAATAGTCTTAGAACTACTTTAACGGTGCATGTCAGAGAGCAGATCGGCTATCCCACAAGCCTCTCGTGTTGCCCCCATTTGCATATTTCAGACGAAATCCTTCCATCACGTGATATGAACTGTGCTATTGACACTTTCACCGGTAGACGAAATCTCTAGTGAACTAGAATGGTCTCCCCCTCGACTACACGAAGCACTGCATGGCCACTTGGAGCAGCTGCATCAGGTCAAGTCCAGACACGCTGCTGTCTCCTTGCGTCCCAGTCGCCTTCGTGTTTCTCCCTCTGCTGCAGTCGTCACTGACAGCTCCACTTTCTCTGCCTGAAGTCTGCCAGTAGCTAAATGCATGCGAGTGTATGCCATGTTTTCATGCGCTGGATTTGATTCCGCAGATATATTGCATGCTCTTTACATTGTTATTTTGATGCAAGCAGCAGTCAGCAGCTTAGAAGAAAGACGTGGATCTATGGAAGGAAGGAGGAGTGGTGGGTGACAGCAGCAGACCGACTGACGCAGCACTTGTACTCCTGGTCCTAGGGCCAGCAATTCCACCAGCAGCTCAGTGTCTGACAAGTTTCCCCAGTCCACCTGACTACTGCCACTTGCACTCAGTGACAAGTGGAGAGGGTTTTCTGTGTACTCCACACCGTGTACACTAGTGGCATTAGAATGCAATTCAACTATAGTAGAACTGTCTTAACATGATAACAGCAAGACAAGTATTAGCGTGAATTAACGTGCTATGTATTTAAATCCTTCATAATCATTTTTCTTATCATCGTTATCATCATCATCATCATCATCATCATCATCATCATCATCATCATCATCATCATCATCATCATCATCATCATCACTGCCACAATCACCACCACTGTCATCATCATCAGCAACAACAGGATAAATAACAACACCAGCAGTTCACTTTGAGAAGACCATTTTGTATTGTACAAAGCATTTTCACACATCTCAAGTTCAATGAAGAGACTCAAACAAAATCAATCTACAAAGTAGGGGCAATTTATGCACAGGAGTATACTTTCCTTGTAATGGACAAATTCAGCAGCGTACAGGACTTTGTCAGTACACTGTGGAGGTGAGTAACTCTGTATTTACAGGTGGGATTATCAGTAGCCATTCCAACACAGCATTCTCAAATGTGGAAAGTCTCTAGGCACCATGTCACCCCAACTCATCCTGAAGCAGAGCAACCCAGTGATTTCCTCCAACGACCTTTCAGTCCAAAGTGTTGGATAAAAGACAAGTGTGGTCAACGCAAACGCGTCTGAATCACCAAACAACCATCTCAGTCAGAGGAACCACACTGGGAAATGCAGTGTGTTCATTCTCATCCTGACCCACAGAAAATATTTTTAGGTTGTTTTCATGAAGTTGCTTTTTCCATACAATGCAAAATTATTATTAAATCATGAAGTCAATGTTAAAATTAAGAAATCTGTGGAAGGCTAATTAAAAATCTGCTTAACCATAACAACAGGACATTTAACAAAAAAACATATCCATATGATTCATGACAACGTTACAACTGCATAATGTATGAAACTTGTTCCCTTTGAGAACAGATGAATATGCACATACTTCACAAGTCTTTTCCAAGGCTGTTTTCACAAGTAAATACATGTATATTTTATTTACAGAACTGTTATGATACTCTCAAACAGGAAAGTTTTTCCTGTTTCCCTTCTGATAAGAAAACAACATGAAAACTCTCTATAAAATACATGTAAGTAAATAAGCATGTAATAAAAAGGCATAAAAAGGTCAACCTGACCTACACAGGATCCAAAATGGCCATCATGATGATTTTTCAGTTGTTCGACCTCCAGTGCCCCTCAGCACAGTAAAGATTTTGTCTACATTGGCACTCCACAGTTGTGACAAAAAAGAAACAAGCAGAATGCTAAAGTTTTACTAGATTAACAACGTAGGTTGCCCTGGATGCATATAATGCGGCATTCAATCCACCACTACATACATGTCGCGTCACTGAGGAAAGGGACTGGGGTGGGACTGTGTCATGTAGACACAGGACTATGTACACAGAGCATGAACCACGAGTTACACACACAACAGCTACATGTAAGTGGTGTGAATCATTCAAGCACAGGTGTGCACACACACCTTCAAGCAAGGCAGGTGAAAAGCTAGATGCAGTGGAATGGAAGCCACAGGGCGTCATGGAGGATGAAGGCTGGTGGAGGGAGGAGACGGCGACTCAGGGCAGGAGGGAAGGCTGGCCAGGCCCTTGTCTTCACTGTATCAGACAGCGTCTCCTTCGCCTGGGGAAAAAGGAAAATGTGTGGACGACAGTTTTACTCTCACAAGGTGACGACACTGATAGAGCTGTTGCCAAGACAACCAACAGCCACAAAAAGTTTTGCCAAAAAGTGTTGCAGAGGGAATAATGTACTTGCTGTACCACAAAATCAATTAATGACAGAACAAGTTATCAGTGCTTTCACTATAAGAAAAACCACAAAAAGTAGATAACTCTTACATGACCTGCTGAATGCATCTAACTTTGACGCTGACCACAGCCTTTCCAGTTTTAGCAAGATCAGTCCAGTCTGTGTGTCATTTAAAAAGCCTGACCACTGGACCCCAATCTCCACCTGTCTTATGTTCAGTCCTGTGTCACCACTAGTGCTGTACTTTTCCATCAGTCCATCTACAAGCACTGTCTCCTGTACAGTCCTGTGTCACCACTAGTGCTGTACTTTTCCATTACTCCATCTACAAGCACTGTCTCCTGTACAGTCCTGTCACCACTAGTGCTGTAGATTTCCATCAGTCCATCTACATGCACTGCCTCCTGTACAGTCATGTGTCCACACACACACACACACACACACACACACACACACACACACACACACACACACACACACACACCTCCCACCACAGCAAGCACCAAAAGTCTTCCCAGGACTGAGCACAGCCAAGCAGTCACCACTGACAGTACAGTACGTCACTGGCACTCACTCTGGAGTTCTCTTTTGCACTGCAAGCCACTCACCTTTGCCATTCAATAGGTCTGTGTAGTTCTGCTACTCCTCCATACAGCCACCTGTGTAAGGTGAGAAAGAAAACAAACTGCTTAGATGGCAGTCCTAACTCTACATGAACACGGAAATCTCCACTGTCATCAAAATCTATCAGATTACCTAACTGTGCTTCATCTGAATGGACTATTCGAAACTTGAATATGTCATCATAATATATTTCACCTGTGTGTCCAACATTCATATTGTCATATTGTCTGTCTGTCTGTCTGTCTGTCTGTCTGTCTGTCTGTCTGTCTCTCTCTCTCTCTCTCTCTCTCTCTCTCTCTCTCTCTCTCTCTCTCTCTCACACACACACACACACACACACACACACACACAAACACACACACACACATTTAGACACATGCACCTTCACACATGTACACAGACACTATGTTACGAATCGAATGTGGCGAATGGTGGTGTGCACGTGGTTAGGTTTTGACTGTGATTATTTTTAGCATGAGTGGGTGACGTAGTGACTGAGGAGTGTTCACGGGTGAGCGAATGATCTGATTGATTGTATATTTGCCGAGTGAAAGCTGGATACGACACTCGAGCGAATGAACCCCAGGGTGACGGGTGAGTGCTTATTTTATCTGTATCCTTCTATATTGTAAATACCGCGGATGTATGATGATTGATTGTGAAGGAACGGATGAGTGAGTTTGTGTTATTTTCAGGGTTCTTTGGACAGCGGAGAAGTGGAGCTTTCCGGGCGGGGGCCTGTATGAAGACTGTCGGCGGGGGCCGCTGGAGCTTGAGTGTTTGAAGTCTGAGTGCCGGCGGGGGCCGCACGTCAGCACCTGTGATCCCTGGTGTGGGACGGGCAGTTGAGTTTGTTTTGGTGTGCGAATACACGACTCTGTAACTCTGTGCTGGTGTTTGTGTTTTCTTGTTTATTTTCATTTGTGCGGGCTAGGCAAACCCGAGGCCCAGTTAGCCTGTCCGTAACAACTGCATCATTTCTTCTCTTTATTACAACCAACCTGTAATCATAATACAGCAATAATGAGTAAAATGACTACAAACACACACACAAATACATTGAATACATTGAATACACACGTCTGCCGATGTAGTACCATTCCGTAGGAGAATGACATGGGGTCTAACCCATAACATCCTGAGAAAATACTTAACAAGAATACAAGCAGTCTAGGCACTATGCAGAAGCTACAGAGCATAAATCAATTAATATCATAAAACCAATATAAGCAGGACTAACATCATGGGAGTCCACTACGGTCACTCACAAAGGAATGATTACAAACAAAAATTAATCATATAAACAATGTTAAAGTCCAAAATACTGCAAGACTTCGGCATAAAATCATAACAAAATTACAAATTAAAACATGACTCAGGGTAACAAGAACAGGGTAAGGCCTAATCCCACAAACCTCAGGACTGCTCCCACCAGTGCATTAGGCTTGCTCTGCTACACATATGTCAGCGTCATCCCTGTGAAATGCCAATAATCCCATTGTAAACACACAGTGATAACTCAGCTCGGTCACACACAAAACCATGAGAATAACAATAATCAGTACAATACATCACTTCTTCATCATTGGTTCCGAAACCATGAAGAAAACCAAAACATTTCCTAAGTCCATCAAACTACTGAAACTGAGAGAAGTATACTGAAAATCCTCCATTAGCCCCAAGGACCAACTGTACGGACAACAAGTATCAATTTGGGATACTTCCTGATAAAAACCCTGAGCACCGAAAGTCTAGAGAATTTCTGTAGCAGACAGCTTCTGCTGCTGGGAAAGGGTTTGTTGACATTCGGTGGGGATAGACCCCCCGTACTAAACATAGACTGCCGCGTCATACGGGAGGCCTCATTAGCATACGACCTTCTCCCTGCACAGGCACAGGGCGTGCCTCCTTCCCGCCAAACCCCAGCATCACCAGTTCAGCATAACGAGGAAAAACACATTTCAATCATGGTTATTATTGTAACACAAAAGATATACAAGATAAGGCGGACTGAATGCAAAACAAAAGAAAGGTTTTACACATTGTCATTGTGAAATAAGCTATTGAAAGCTAGTGAAATATTTACATAAAACATCACTTGAGAACAAGAATCTCTTCTTTCCCTTTCCAACTCAAGCCAAAACCAACTTCCAAAGAACCAATTCTCTACATAAAAGTCAAGCTATCAGTCGACCTCATCAACATGCGATAAATGTAAGAAAACAAATAAAAATAATTACAAGGGATAAAACAAAAGACAAGTAAGGATTCTCAACATACCTGTGCATTGATGCACGTCACAAAACTAGAATTGAACTCGTTGTCCGGCTCACGTCCTCAGAACCACAGAAGCACCTCTTCTCCCCACAACGGCCAAGCAAAAAAGGAACTCAGAAACCCGTAGAAAATTGTCTGGAACTATTTTCTGGCACCAATTTACACTCACATGTCCTTCTGCTTGAACATGAAATCCCTAAATAATAATCCATTGTATTGCAACGAACACAATTTCCTCTCATCTACATTTCACAATTCACTACACCAAACATTATCATAGCCCAACAACACAACCTGATTTACAATTAGATTTAGTTTCTTCCGTTCTCACAATTTCAACAAGGAACAGAACGGGGTGAAATTCCTGCGCCCATAAAAGCTAGCCCCCCAGAAAAACAACCTTGGTTCCAATCTGTCAACAGATAACAGGCAGGGGAGGGGTGCAGTCCCCCCAGCACCGCAAGCAAGGGGGAGGTAACAGAACCAGAAAGAGAAGAGAATGTGCCTAACGCATCGTCTGCTACAGATGGAAACCAAGGCACAGATTCAACAGTGTGGTGGGATGTAAAAATGCATCCTTAACACAAGAACTGCTACCCATACCCTACACAATGAAAAGGGGTTATATGCATTGATGATAATAAGGAATAGCAAGCCATAACACACACACACAAATGATCATAGTTATGCAATAGAAAAAGGGAAATAACAATTATGTAATAATAAAGGAAAGATCATTTGTGGGGGTCACACATATAATACGGCATTCCATCCACCGCTACATGTAAATGTCACGTCACTGAGGAAAGGGACTGGGGGGGGACTGTGTCATGTAGACACAGGACTATGTACTCTGAGCATGAACCACGAGTTACACACACAACAGCTACATGTAAGTGGTGTGAATTCTTCAAGCACAGGTGTGCACACACACCTTCAAGCAAGGCAGGGGAAAAGCTAGATGCAGTGGAATGGAAGCCACAGGGCGTCATGGAGGATGAAGGCTGGTGGAGGGAGGAGACGGCGATTCAGGGCAGGAGGGAAGGCTGGCCAGGCCCTTGTCTTCACTGTATCAGACAGCGTCTCCTTCGCCTGGGAAAAAGGAAAATGTGTGGACGACAGTTTTACTCTCACAAGGTGAAGACACTGATAGAGCTGTTGCCAAGACAACCAACAGCCACACAAAGTTTTGCCAAAAATTGTTGCAGAGGTAATGATGTACTTGCTGTACCACAAAATCAATTAATGACAGAACAAGTTATCAGTGCATTCACCAAAACATTCCACTGTTTACTTCACAGTACAAACTATTGCAAATATTAAGTAATTCTACATTTTATGAAGAAGAAAAAAACCACAATAATTTAGAGGACTCTTACATGACTTGCTGAATGCAGGTTAGTTTGACGCTGACTACAGCCTTTCCAGTTTCAGTAAGATCAGTCCAGTCCGAGTGTCAGTTGGGAAACCTGACACCTGGACCCCAATCTCCACCTGTCTCCTGTACAGTCCTGTGTCACAACTAGTGCTGTACTTTTCCTTCAGTCCATCTACATGCACTGTCTCCTGTACAGTCCTGTGTCACCACTAGTGCTGTACTTTTCCATCAGTCCATCTACAAGCACTGTCTCCTGTACAGTCCTGTGTCACCACTAGTGCTGTACTTTTCCATCAGTCCATCTACAAGCACTGTCTCCTGTACAGTCCTGTGTCACCACTAGTGCTGTACTTTTCCTTCAGTCCATCTACAAGCACTGTCTCCTGTACAGTCCTGTGTCACCACTAGTGCTGTACTTTTCCATCAGTCCATCTACATGCACTGTCTCCTGTACAGTCCTGTGTCACCACTAGTGCTGTACTTTTCCTTCAGTCCATCTACATGCACTGTCTCCTGTACTGAATTTTGAAGACTTAACATTTCCTCGAGTTGCATTAGATATTGGCCATGTGTGTACATATTTATGAGTGAAAAGTTACATGCATACTCACACTCACATGACGAAACTTGCACGCATGCACACATACACACGCACACACACAAACACGCACGAACGCGCACACACACTCCTTCCATCACAGATGGATGGATGGTGTTTTACAGCCTATCAGCCTTTGTAGGCTATGTAAGGCCATTAAGCACGAAAATCACTAGAACAGTTTAGAGTAAACGCAAATCAAGTCACGGTGTCCCTAGTTATTCGCCTCTTACGAATCGCGTAGGGAGACGCGGTGGGTCAATTCTTACCCCAAACCCACAGGGGGATTTCATCACAGCAAGCACCAAACGTCTTCCCAGGACTGAGCACAGTCATGCCGTCACCTCAGTACGTCACTTGCACTCACTCTTGATGTCACGACTCAAATGGGTTTATTTTTAATTGTGGGCTCGTTTGGGTGATTTTATTATATTATTTATATTTTCCTTAATGTTCAAGGTAAGAATTGTCCCACCGCGTCTCCCTACGCAATTCGTGAGAGGCATAAAACTAGGGTCATGTTTACATTGTCTTTTGCGTTTTTTTCCAAGTATAGCGATTTTTGTGCTCATTTGAGTTACAAAGTTTGATAGGCCGTAAAACTCCATCTATCCATCAGACTATTAGTAATATTTCGCTGAGCAAAGCGTTCTGTCGTTTGCGGCTAGATGATTTTCTCAGGAAATCCCGGACTATTACTATCTCGAACACGTTGCACGTGCCTTTTTACCCTAGTGGCTCTGTTGCATGAGAATAAAAAAAATTTCCTGCTATAAATTATGTAATGCATGAAATATTTAAGGAGCATGGTTTTTCACTCGAGGTAGAGATGGGGGATGGATTCAAACTAAGAGCTGTGAATCCCTGTTGATGAGAGTGTGTAGCCTGTGTTTAAGTTTTGCTACTTGTAATCTACATTTTATCTTCGAAATCAGGTTTTTGCGTCTACATCTTGATTTTGGTCCAAGTCTCCTTCTTAAAGTTGGTCCGCATTTACATGTTGATTTGAGTCTACCCTTTGATTTGAGTCTACATCATTGTTTTGTTTTGTTTTGTTCTTTTTGCGATGGGAGCATTGTTGTTCCGGAGTCGTGTTGGAGCGGGGTTTGTTTTTTCCTTAAGTTTTTTGTGCTTGGTGGTAACAATAGTTTTTGTATTTCCATTCTTTTCATCAAATGAGTTTTGGTATTGAACAAAAGTATGTATTTGTCTATCTGTGTTGGTTACTTTTTTTAAAAGTTTCTTTTCATCCTGTTTAAGGCGTGTTTGTTCTTAAATGTGATTATTGAATGAGGTATGGATCTTTTTAGTTGTGTTTGTTTTTACTGTCTTGTGGTGTCCGAGCTTGCAACATCTACACCAACCGTGACGCTGGAATTGCCTCCCTTGCACCACAATCCACTCACCTACGCCTTTGTTCTCCACGTCGCCGTCGTTCTTCATCTTCCTGTATCTGTCGTTCCTGCTGCCAACTGTGTATGGTGAGAAAGATGTCAACTGCTTAGATGGCATTTTCATCTGTACAGGAACACACAAATCTCCACTGCTATCACAATATATCGGTCCATCATATTGTGCTGTCTCCTGTATGAAGTATACATGACTTGAAACTCGCTTTATGTTAATCGATTCACAATGCAAACTCATACACAGACACAAGCTCACACCATCCCATTCACACAAAATATTCATGTACACACAGAGACTCGCGCACAGTATGTACATGTGAACATCCATACACAACCATCCCTCATAAATCCTACAAATCTTCACCCTTCCATCCTCCCACCCCCCAAACCGACTTGTATACATCGGCTCACACACATGCACCCCCACTACAAAAATACACCTCCAAAATCCATCCCCCCCCCCCCCCCCCTCCCCCCCCCCCCCCCCACACACACACACCTCCCACCACAGCAAGCACCGAAAGTCTTCCCAGGACTGAGCACAGCCAAGCAGTCACCACTGACAGTACCATACGTCACTGGCACTCATTCTGGAGTTGCTTCTCTTGCGCTGCAACCCCCTCACCTTCGTCTTTGTTCTTCACGTCTCCGTCGTTCTTCTTCACGTTTCTGTCGTTCTTCTTCACGTTTCTGTTGTTCTTCCTGTTCTAGGAGCAGCCGTCTGTGTAAGATGATTAAAAAACTGCTTACATGGCAGTTTTCTCTGTAAATGAACACACAAATCTCCACTGCCATCAAAATATACGCTCCTATCAGACTATCATACTGTGCTCTTTTGCATAGACTATTGACGACTTGAAAATGTCCTGATGATACATTCCACCTGTGGCTATGTGACCAACAATACACCCCGTTTGCCTGTCTGCCTGCCCGCCTGTCTGCCTCTCTCTCTCTGCCTCCCTCTCTGCCTCTGTCTCTCAGTCTTTCCGGTTCTCTGTCCCTCTGTTTCCACCACCACCACCCCACCTCTCTCTCTCTCTCTCTCTCTCTCTCTCTCTCTCTCTCTCTCTCTCTCTCTCTCTCTCTCTCTCCCCCTCTCTCTCTCTCTGTGTGTGTGTGTGTGTGTGTGTGTGTGTGTGTGTGTGTGTGTGTGTGTGTGTGTGTGTGTGTGTGTGTGTGTGTGTGTGTGTGTGTGTGTGTGTGTGTGTGTGTCTGTCTCTCTGTCGTTTTAAAAATCCAAAGGAAAATGGAAAATACGATACTAGTATTATTTTTAAGCTATAATATGAAAGATCTAATAATGATTTGCGTCTATATACCGCCGTTAGATTCTCCATATCATACTGGAAAATAAGCTAAATGCAGTATCCTGTTGATCGAAGACGAACTCCTTGTCTACAAGAACTACATCTTGAAGCCGAGATATTAATTTTAGGTGAACTCAATGCCAGAACTGGAACATGGAATATAAATTCATTAGATGATGATGAAAGCATGAATATGCACAGTAACATAAGTATTAAAAGAACTAAATTCTGTCACTCCCGAGATCTGAAAACAAACAAATTCGGTGAGATCCTTATCAATCTATGCAAATCTTTAACTTGTACATTTTAAATGGAAGTGTCATGATCGACGAAAAAGGTAAATTTATTTACTTGTCGCAACATGGAGAAAGCGTAATAGACAAATGTCTGGTGTACTTGGACGGCTTTCAAAGTGATGTTTCTTTCAAAGTAGGCAGCCAAATTCATTCTGACCACAAGCCGATTGAGATAACTTTAGGTAAAGTGATATATAAACATACACATATCCGCCAACAGAAAACTGCTACCAAAATGGTCTGGGAAGAGGACAAAATCCAAGAAGTTGTAGGCGTTGGTTGCGACTCGAGCTCTGTGCTAGAGTCCACAGGCGTAGTTTCCTACTGTTCGCGACAGTGGTACGTCGTAGGTCAGGAAACCCCTTGCTAATGGCTGTAGCCTCGAAGGCAACAACTGAAGAACAGCTGTCGGCACGGCAAGGTAGGCTTTGAAGTGTGGTGGTTGGAGTCAAGTGAGACGCAGGGGCGAAGTCGAGTTTCCACTCTTTATTGATCGTTGATACAAGCTCTCAGTAACCCAGGTGGAATGGGGTCTGGCTAAGCAAGCACCGCAGCTTCTATTTATCGGGATCAACAGGAGTAGGAACAACGGGACCAGAACCGGAAGGGTTCACTTCCAGGAGGCGTTCAGACAAAGGGCGGAAGTTCTCTCTTCAGGTAAAAGGCTTTCAGACAAAGGACGGAAGTTCTCTCTTCCGGCGAAAGGCTTTTAAACAAAGGACGGAAGTTCTCACTTCCGGAGAAAGAGGACAGGGGGGGGGGGGTAACTATGGAGAAAAACAGGGGGGAAGAGCAGAGAGGTGTGGGTGGGTGCCGACAGTATGGCTGCCCCGAAAACCGAAGGGAGGGGCTCACCAGCTGAGGGTCACACCAAGACCGACAGGGCAGCCTTGACAACAATCAGACCACAGCCCACACCAAGGACGGGGAAGGGGGGGGGGGGGGGAGGGTCCGGAGAGAGGCCTGACAGACGGGATAGGGGGTTGGAAGGAGACAGCAGCGGGGACAACTGAATAGAGGATGAGCACAGTAGGAATGCACAAGAATATTCCTCACAACCTTACGGCTCCGAGAGACATGCACTTTAGCACTAACTAAATAAATCTACGCAACCACAGAAACATTCACAACATAAGCAAGCTGAACACCCCAGAATTTCGTCTAAGCATGGAAAAAGCATGTAAAATGATAAATACTGACATGGAATTAGTCGTGCAAATAGCCACCCAAGAAATGCAAGCTATAGCAGAATGCATGCGTCGTACACGCCTGTTTAGACTGGGCTCTTTAGTTTGCTTGTATGAGGCCTGCAAGGCATCTCATGTTTCCCTGCCGCCCCTCTCGCACCCGCAGCTGCTCTATAAATAGATTACACTAGCCTCTCACTGGTTAACTGCTGAGAAAGGCTTCCAGCCGCTCTCACGCCGCCTCAGAGCTGTTGACACCTAGCATTGTACGCTGCATGATATACTAAATAGTTAGTTTTGCAATGCAATGAAATATGTATTAATGAAGAGAGCTAATCATAAGCTTTCCACCAAACACATGCCATTTTATGACAACGTACCACATGCAGAGAGAGATAGAAGGCTGCCATATGAAAGAGCACACATGACCGATTCACTCTGCAAAGCATCACATCATCGTTTTGTACATGCTTGCATCACAAGACTGCATGTTTTTAAGGCTGTGAATTATACATCATATGAAAAAGAAATAATTCAACAATACATTAAGCCTACCTCTGCAGATGTCAACCCAGGGAATAATTCACTGTCTTTGTTTCAAATGAAGTACTCCAAAGGCATTGGCAGGCCAAAGAGCCTTTTTCCCCCTGAACAATCAGTCCCATAATTTGCACAGAAAGGTTGGAGTAGCATGTCAATGTCTAATTCAGAGGCATTTTCAGGTGCATGTTGACCACATTGTTCTGACTTGAGCAATCCAAGCTTTTTTCACATTAAAGGAACACAACTGACAGTCACACATAGGTGAATGGTTCAGTATCTCTACATGATTCCTTTTTTTTGGACATGTATAACTGGAAATTCTGGAGTTCGATTAGTCCAGCCCGTATATGCAGTCATTTACATTTGCAGTAGTAGCCTTCATCAAGAAGTACTTCCTACGTTTCCCTGGTTTGTGACTGAGACCAACAGATTGAAGAAGCGGCGAAACCTGAACCATGTGCTCTTTCAAAAGGATACAACGTTTTTCACCTGCATCTATGATTCCCCAGACTCTGGATTTCAAAAGATTCATTGTTGCATGTGCTTGCTCTCCACCTTGCTCCCCATGCAGACCCATTCCAAATTCACATGCTTTCATCCAGGGGATGCAGTGGTATTCAAAGAGATTTTTTGGGGAATGATACGATCATTTGCGAAGTTCTTGCACATTCGGACATGTGATTTAAGTCCAGCTGCATCTAGTATGTGTTGCCTGGTGTTCTTCTTAATCCGTTTTAGTTCCGTGATCTGTTGATTGATGGCCGAAAGTTGGCTTTTCCCAGATATGTGCTGCCGAATGTTTTGGATGGCTCGATCTCGTTTCTTCTTCGGAGGCGATATAGCATCTTCTGATGACTTTCGATGCACTGTTACCTTCTTGAACATAGCATCGAAGAGTGCTGTTGTCCTGTGATTCATTTAGCATGTTCCTTGTCAAGTGGGTGTGATATTTCCTTTCATCTTTGGTCAGTGGTATTTTGACTTCGTCGTTTGGGGTTTTAGAAACGGATAATCATCATCGACGGCCAGATTTGTTGAGGGTGTTTCCTCTGTTGCGTTTTTGCTTGTGCATCCTTTTCCAAACAGTGGCTTCTCTGGCTTGGTTGGTCGACCAGGTACACTCTGATTTTCAAACTCGTAGCACACACTGCAGTTGCGAATATCCAGAGTCGGTTCATAGCTCTGTCAAATGAGACTTGTGCACACAGTTTTTGACAGCAGCAAGTGTGACGGTAGATGGAGCAGAAGTTGATCTCAAACCACATAATCTTCTGTAGCATTTCAAACACAATGAAGCTGAATGCTTGCCTTCACAGTCTTTTTTCTACGTCAATGTTGTAGAATTTGGTCAAGCCCTTGGTGAAGTTAGAGCACAGTTTCGCCTTTCTAGTATCATACTGAAGTCTCCTGTAATGCTCAGCAAGTGTATGCTCCCTGCCACTTGTCACATCATTGGTGTGCTTCATTCCCAACTGCATGATTACTAAAAAAGGCTGTGATTGACATCTCTAAAATTAACTTCATTTGAAAGACTGATTAATATTCTATAATTCATGAAATTTTCACATCCACAAAAAATTGGTATCCGAAGATATGGCTCCAACAAATTAGCACAAAATATGGCTCTCCCCACGGGAAATTTGCAAAGACAAAGAGTGCTGTGGAGGCTGGAATGCTGAGGGGCAGTGTCAAATTACGAGGGGTCAGACACAGAGTCAGACAAGGGACAGATAGCGCCGCAGCAGGCTTCCCCAAACTGAATAGCTCGATTGTTGCCTAGAGGTAAAGGCGTGCATATTGAAAAGTCGAAGTCTCACAAATTCCGAGAAAGTGCCAAATGATATGACATCGACTGCAAACAAGCCAAAATAAAAGCCAAACGAGCGCTCTTCCTATACAGACATACAATGCCTAAAACAGACAAGGATATGTATATCCAACTCAGAAATACTTATAAAAGAATCACATGAGAAAAGTATAAAGCATTCCAAATGACAACAAGCCAGAATCTGATTAAAGATCAAAAGAACTCTCATGCCTTCTGTTCAAAGATCTGCCAGCTTACTTGTAAAAAAAGTGCTGCTACCAGCGAACTAGAAACATGAAAAAGCTACTTCCAGAACTTGTTAGGAGAAGTCAGGTGTCCCACAGCGGCTACCGGCTCTATTGCAAACCAAGACAGTGACCATTGAAGAACTTGATGTTCATATATCAATCGAAGAAGTTAAACTTGCAATTTAAAATTTGGGCAGCAAGAGGCCTCCTGGGCTTGACGAAATATCGGGGGATTACCTTAAAGTAGCTTGTAATCAGATACTTCCCTTTCTCCATAAGTTATTCTATACAATGTATGAGAAACATTACTTTCTCAAAAGCTGGAGCCAATCGGTGATAATTTCAATCTATAAAGCAGGGGACAAACAAGACCCCCCAGAATTACAGAGGTATATCCCTACCTAGCACAATGAGTAAATCTTTCTCCTCCATTTTAACTAGACGCCTCCAAAATTGGAGTGAAGAAAACAAAAAATTTGGCACAGAACAAGCAGGATTTCGAAGAGATCATTCCACAATTTATCACATATTCACACTTTATTCAATCGCAGTGAAGCATGTTTATGGCAGTGACAGAGGAAAGCTCTATGCTGCTTTTGTGGACTACAGAAAAGCTTTCGATTCTGTAGATCACGCGTGCCTTTGGCAAATTCTTATGAAAATATTAGTATCAACTAAATATATTAATACGATCAAAGCAATGTATTCCAATATGCAAGCGTGTGTTAGATGGGACCTCGCATTGTCGGAATCTTTTGAATGCCCTTGCTTTACGTCAATCGAGTCAAACAGAGTTATCTTTTCTTACTTTCATCCTACTTTCAGCAAAACAATAGCTTACAACGCTTAGTTATACCCACTTCGCCGTAGTAGCAGACTTTATTGCTTGTAAAACGACGGTAGCAGTACCACACACATTCCCTCATTCCTATACGGTGTGTGTGTGTGAATGAGTATGAATGCAGGTGCGGATCAGTTCATTTTTTTTTTTTTTGGGGGGGGGGGTCTTTCCAAACTTTTTTAAGAGCGGGGTGGGTGGGGTGTTAAAGGGCTCAACCGAAACGTGAAAGCGGGGGGAGGGGGGGGGGGGGAGGCCGAATACCTACCTTATAGGACCGCTTCAAGCTCAGCCGAAACGTGAGAGCGGGGGAGGGTGGGGGGTGGGTGGACCGGGAGGACGACCCTTTACGTGCGCTTGAACCTCAGCCAAAGCGTGAGAGCGGGGGGGGGGGGGGGGGGGGGGCAGGAGGACGACCCTATAAGTGCGCTTGGGCCTCTGCCCAAACGTGAGAACAGGGGTGGGGGGGAATTTTCACTGCAAAATATTCCAATCTGACGCATTCTGATAGTCATCATTACCACTTTCAGGCAGCACATTTTGTTACTAATAAAAATAGTTTTTTAAAAGTTTTTTTTAATTTTTACATTTTTTATGTTTCTGTTGGGGGGGGGGGGGGGGGTTTCCGGAAACCCCGGAACCCTCCCCCCCCCTTCCTCGTTCCGCCCCTGTGAATGCACATGTCTGGGGTGAACATCTAGAAAACACCTCCTCCTCTGTGTGACTCAGCTGGTAGAGCGTTGGACTCTTGGTCATGCATGACCAGGTTCGATTCTGCGCTGAAAATGTTTTTCTTCTCTTTTTTCGAGAGGTTGTGGGTTCGAACCCGACCTGGTTTTTTGTGTTTTTGTGTGTGTGTGTTTTTTCCCCCTCTTTTCTCGAGAGGTTGCGGGTTCGAACCCGATCTTTAAAAAAATTAATTTAAATATATATACCAAAACCTGGAGGTTCAGAGCCAGCGGTTTTTATCTGTCTGTCTGTCTGTCTGTCTGTCTGTCTGTCTGTCTGTCTGTCTGTCTGTCTGTCTGTCTGTCTGTCTGTCTGTCTGTCTGTCTGTCTGTCTGTCTGTCTGTCTGTCCCGACTTCACGGCTGATTTCTCAAAAACTACTGGACGGATTTCCTTGGCATTTTGCACACTAACTGGAAGTTAGGTCCGATTGAATGTATCAAATTTTCAGAATCGAGGCTTGAAGAGAAAGTGGTTTTTTAAGGTCGTACACTCGAAAGCGCCTCCCCAAATACTCGATTCATTGAATGGCGAAATTACGAAATGTGTGACGTCATCAATACCTGACTTAATTTATTGTGTGTGTATGTCTCTCTTCGATTCTCAACGGCTGATTTCTCAAAAACTACTGGACGGATTTCCTTGGCATTTTGCACACTTACTGGAAGTTAGGTCCGATTGAATGTGTCAAATTATCAGAATCGAGGCTTGAAAAGAAAGTGATTTATTTAGGTCGTAAACTCGAAAACCACCCCATGAGATTTCAATTGACGGAATAGCCACTTCGAGTCAAACAGAGTTATCTTTTCCCCAATTTTAGTTCAGTTCAGTTCAGTCAAAGACCATACATTACTAAGACCGCGCATTTGGCTATTTTTGCTCTACGCGAAGCGAGGTACGGATTTAGAGTTTCGTCCCCGTTTTTGCGTCTTTCGACGATAGCGAGAATAGCAACGAGTAGGAGTCTGCAACCTTCGGCTTCGGCGGCTTGCATTTCCTCATTCTGCAAACTACATGATACATAAAGCATGCAGCAGAGGATAATTGCAAAGAATTCACTTACCTCGACGTATTGAAGAGGGTAGGTTTCCGAAACAAGGGATGCAGACGAATCCAGAATGCACTCGATCAATGTCTATCCTGCTGTACTCGCGGTACTGAAGCCAGTGAAGGGCAGGGTAAGGAAATTCAGCATTTTTAACAACAGTATTTTCTCCTGAGGCTCAACAGTGAAAGGAATCTTGTGCATCACAAAGTACGAAGTTCGATTTTTCTGTTCTTCTCGCGTTTATCATTGTATGCTGCTTGAGTCAAGCGTCTGCTGCTCAGCGCGCAGATCATAATATTATGCGTCCGGTGTTTATTTCTTTATTAAGACCAGCTTGTTAGGGACGTGCTTTTCCATGGAGAAAATTGTGTTTAGATCTTTTACGAGAGATATAGTTTACTGACACCTTGACCCTTTTCCCAGCTTTAGTGTGGGGATTTCATTTTAGTGTTTATACTTGCTTCTCCACGAACTCGGCTAATTAGCGTTCATGTTTACAAATTACGAAACAAACGGTTTCTCACATACATATCGCTTTCAAGAAATACTATAAAAACCCCTGCACGCACTTGCATTCTGCTATTCATACACTTAACTTTATTCCTCACGCACGTGGCATAATCTATACAACACATCTCGCACAAGCGCTCTGGGGGAGACATGCGAAAACGGGGAGATCGCTCTGTCGGAAATCTCGCTAAAATCAGCTGAAGAACACAGTAGTTTCAGCAAAGGTAAATGGTCTGAAATAAACTTATTTTGTTTACTCCCAGGGTAAAATATCATCTCACACCTTCCTATTTCACGGTCACTTGTAAGTTGTCGCTGCGAACGCTATAAATGCTTTACATAAACTCAGGCACACAAGATCTCCAATGACAGGATTGGTAGAGCGTTTGTCTCTTGGTCATGCATGACCAGGTTCGATTCTGCGCTGAAACTTTTTTTCTTCTCTTTTTTCAAGAGGTTGTAGGTTCGAATCCGACCTGGGTTTTTTTGTTTGTGTGTGTGTGTGTGTGTGTGTGTGGTTTTTTTCCCCTCTCTTTTCTCGAGAGGTTGCGGGTTCGAACCCGATCTTCTTTTTTTATGCCAAAACCTGGAGGTTCAGCGCCAGCGGTTTTTATATGCAATGTTCATAGCTTGCCCTTGCGAGCATGTACATGCAAGCTCCTAGGCCTATTTGCTGTATAAAAACCGCTGGCGCTGAACCTCCAGGGTTTGGCATTGGAGGGATAAAAAATCCTTCTTTCTCCTTCACAAAGTAGCTAGAAACTCCCTACGGAGCGAAGCAGCAGACTGTCTTCAGAGGAAGAGCCCCCGTCGCCGAGTGTTTCGGCCCTATAATCTCCCTTACTCTCTCGGGGGGTGGGCCACACCTAGACTGACCTCCAGGTGTCGCCTTTCTGCCACTGTATTTGACAGGGGTGGGGAGAAGCAATCGGAATTAAGCATCTTGCTCAAGGATGCAACTCTAGAATCCGAGCCGTTTCGAACACCGCACCCACTGACTGCAGGTCCAGCGCGCTACCGCTTGGCCACAGAGCTTCGCAGGGAAAGTGCTCCCTCATTGGCAGGTCTTTTTCTTCGGTTCGAGATCGCGCCTGTCCCCAGCTTGGCCCGGGGGCCAGAGGCATGCTACGTGACCTCGCCCGCGCGATCGTGATTGGGTGGAGGAATGTGCCACGTTACTGGCAAGTTTTCCGTTCGAATTCGAACTCGAAATTACGTCACGTTATTCGACGTCAAATGATCACGTCACACATGCCAAAGGGACAGAGTTCCGTCCCTTGCCTTCTTTGCAACACCAAAACGTACAAAACGTCACTTTCTTATCAAACCTCGATTCTGAAAATGTCATACATTCAATCGGTCCTAACTTCCAGTACTGTGCAAAATGTCAAGGAAATCCGTGCAGTAGTTTTTGAGATATCAGCCGTTAAGTCGGGACTGACAGACGGACACACACACACACACACACACACACACACACACACACACACACACACACACACACACACACACACACACACACACACACAGACAGATAAAGCTGTGAGGACCTCCAGTAAACCTGGAGGGATAAGTACTCAAATGTAATAGCTAACGATATCTTCATAACAGAGCAATTGCATCATTGCGACCAAAGATGTCAATTCTACTTGTGCATCTTACAGTGACACTATTGTTACCCTAATTATGTACTAAACTGTTTTATAACGAAGCGTAGTCGGCCAAAATAAAGATTATTAATCAATCAATAAATCCTACAGCGTGTATTACACCAAGTGTCTGGAAAACACAACTTTGGAGAAAACTGATCTGCAATGTCTGCAAACAGCAGGGGGCACACTCCGTTGTTTTGTCACCCTGCCTGATCTTCCTCTCCCACACCAGCAAGCACAACCTTGCATCGCCCTCCACTGTATCTGCAGACAGCCCTCACTGACAACACGGGGCCTCACTGCCACTCGCCCTTGCACTGCAACCCACTCACCTTCTTCTTGCTTCTTTTTCGTGTCTTCGTCTTTCTTCATCTTCTTTACATCTCCACTGTTCCATTTCTTCCTGTGGCAGCCTGTGGAAAGAGAAAGGGAAGAGTTGCTCTGACGTCATTTCTATCAGCACAGCACCACCGTCATGGCCTCCACACAGTCTTCATCATCCACACAGGGACCACGAACCATACAGCCTGGTTTGACGAGATACTTGCAGTGTATTTGTTTTACCATCCTTATCAATACAGCTTCATCTTATGTAGGAAGAAAAAACTCCAACAAAAAGAGCCAAGCTCTCCACAAAATACATGTATTTGTACCTGACATACAGCATACACTGAACAAGAATAGCTTTCACCATCTTATGTTGATTAAACCACAACAACAAGAATCATCAACAATTTCCTATTTCACAATATACTGCAACAGCATAACAACAACAAGAGATCAGTGACAACAGTTCAAAGCATTGATGTATAAAATGGTATGAACCACCTGAACTGCCTTTTTCTTATTTACAAAAGAATATGTTCTGCAGTTTTTGAATAGGTCTAGATGAAACTGTATGATCGAATATCCATGTATACTAGTCCGTTCTGCAAAACACAACCTGCAATTTGTATTAGACAGTCTCACTCTCTGTCAAGCATCATTTGCAAAATCCACTTTGATGTGAGAGGAGGGGGTGACAGGGGATGGAGAGGGGGATCTGGCTGTTGAGATTGCAGTCGTGACAGATTTTGACAGCAACATGATTGCCAAACACCGTGACAACCAGAAAACTGATGCAAGGGCAAGACAAACATGATAGCACAATTTGCCAAGATAGAGCCCAAGCCAGAGCCGTGCAATTCTCTTTCCCCCAGTCCCCCCCCCTCTCTCTCTCTCTGCCTGCCTGCCTGCCTGCCTGCCTGCCTGCATCTCTCTCTCTCTCTCTCTCTCTCTCTCTCTCTCTCTCTCTCTCTCTCTCTCTCTCTCTCTTATAATAATCGCCTACTAGTACTAGTGTTGATTTGTGTGCTTTTTCATTGGATAATTTTTGTTCTTGGATTAGGGTTTGGAAGGAATTGTTATACCCTGGACTAAGTGGATATTGATAATAGAATCGTCGTGTCACTTTGTGCTTGACTGAACAGCGGTCTAGAAGCTGAATACGCGCTGATGGCTAAACCCGTTCAAGTACAAATGGCTGTATCGTTGTTAAGGGGAGGTTCCAAGGTGACAAAAGTCAAACTTTTTCAAAATTTCACATTTTTGGGTTAAGATGTATTATGTTAGTGCACTCACTCCTCTACACACTCCAAGTGTCACGTTTTCTGATATATGACGAAAAACAAACATTTAAAGCATTTTTGGGGGAGGGGGTGATTGAAACAAAAGCCTAATTAATTATGCATAATGGAACAAAAGTCGTTTCTCCGCTTCTGCTCAACATATCTACGAAAATAAAGTACCGTTGGAAAGCTCTCGCCCAGCTCTACATGCGCCTTGTGAAGGTGTTTACTTCATAGAAGAAAGGTTTTCATTGGTTCTTCAAATAAAGGTTCATATAGGAGTAGTGTTGGAGGCAGCCAATCAAAGCACGGCTTTCAGACTGCATGCCTTGGCTCCGGGCTTGAAAACATCGGTGATCGGTTCTGCACGCGCGCGTCTAAATCTCAAGCGATTCTGATTAGCACAGTGTAACTGCTCGAAGAATTGATACTGTTTTGATTGAAAATCATGGGGAAACGGAAGAATATGTCAGATTATAGGCCACGCAAACGTAGATTTAGAGGAAATCAACACGAAGCGGTGATAAATGAAGACGGAACTAGTTCAACTGCAAAAGATGCGAGCTTCACACATGAAGTTTGCACTTCTCCAGGCTGTTCTCGCTCCCCACCCGCTCCACAACCAAGCCCAAGTACTTCTTCCTCTACCAAGCTCCAGAACGTGGAAAGTGAATGCAACTTGGCAGGTGATAGTGAAATTACTGGATTTCGATTTGTGGACAGTGAACTGCTGGTGAAGTTTGTGTCTTCACTTCTCTGCCCGAACTGCAAACAGCCCATCGGTAGGAACAAGCGACTTTCTTGTGTTTCGGAGAAAAGAATTTCCCTTGCCTCTGTGTTCACTTTTGAATGTTCTTGCAAACAGACTGTTAGTATGGACACTTCCAAACGTGTAGGCAAGGTATATGAAGTCAACAGACGTTTTCCTCTTGCTGTGTATAGCATTGGAAGACACTACACTCATGGAAAGAAATTCCTAGGGAACATGAACATGCCACCACCTCCTCACAAGAACAGTTGGGCTTTGCACACAAAACAGCTTGTGAAAGCAACAGAAAATGTGGCTGAAAGAAGTAAGAGGAAGGCAGCTGAGGAAGCCAGGAGTGCTGCAGATTCATCAGACATCACTGTGTCTTGTGATGGAACCTGGCAGAGGAGGGGGTTCAGCAGCAAGAATGGAGTTGTGACAGTGATGACAGTGAATGGTCCTTCATCCAAAGTTATTGACACTCAAGTTCTGTCCAACCACTGCACATCTTGTGCTCAACAGAAGAAGAAAATCCATGAAGCAGACTTTGCAGAGTGGAAAAGAAAACACAGTGATTCTTGTGAGAAAAACCATGAGGGATCAGCTGGCAGCATGGAGCCTGCAGGAGCTCAGCACATCTTCAGGCAATCCATAATAAAAATATGGCTTGCAGTATACATCTTACTTAGGTGATGGTGACAGCAAGTCTTATTCATCTCTGAAGAATGCTGACCCACCCATCTATCCTGGCAAGAACATAAAAAAATTGGAATGCTGTGGCCATGTGCAGAAGAGAATGGGTAGACAATTGACAAACAAAGTGAATGAGTTGAAGAAGGAAACCTATGAACACAATGGCAAGACTGTGAGGGGGATAGGAGGGAAGGGGGGATTGACAAAAAAGGCAATATTGAGGATCCAGGGACATTTTGGTGCTGCTGTCAGAAATAATGTGCAGAATGTACAGCAGATGAAAAAAGACATTTGGGCAATATGGGAGCATCGAACTAAGAAGCACGACAACTGTGGTGTCTGGTGCCCCTCCAAATCTGGCAAGGGAGATCCTAATAGGAATGCCTTACCCAAGTTTGTGTGTGATGCCATCAGGCCAGTGTTTGAGACACTCTCTGACCACACTCTTCTGGAAAGGTGCTCTCATGGTGGATCACAAAACACAAACGAGTCCTTCCACAACTTGATCTGGCAACACTGTCCGAAAGCAAGTTTTGTGGGCCGCACCCGCCTGTCCCTAGCTGTTGCAGAAGCAGCAATTGTGTACAATGATGGCCAGATGGGAAGGTTGGATGTTTTCAGAGAACTGGGCTTCACTCCTGGCCACTACACAGAACTTTGCCTCCAGCAACTGGACAAAGCCAGGATTGAAGGCTCGAAACTGCAATCTCTGACTGTGACAAAGCAGGCGCGCAAGTCAAGAGCTTTGAGGGAGGCTGACTCTCAGGAGGAAAGTGAGAATTTCTACCAGTCAGGAGCACATGAATAGGTCAGTTGAGTGATCCCTGAGTGTAGGTGTATGTTTGAGCCAAAAGACATGCTTGCAGGACATTAAATAGTGCATCTATCTCAGAATTTTGAGAACTTGAACACTAAAATTGCATTTTCTCGGTTTTCTCACATATTGAAGTGGCGTTACTGTTTTCAAGATTATTCTGCAGCTATTGATCAGAACAACTTCAAATTTTCAGCATTTTCTGGTTGCATCAGTATCTACAGGTGGTAGCTCTCTAAAGGAAAAGGGAGATATTTTCAACATTTTGCCAAATTGTTCTTTTTTCTCTTTTTTTCTTTCACAAAGTCAACATTTTGATTAAGTATAGACACTCTAAAGAGGTAGGGTCTGTTGTCTGATATATGGTAAATGTAGTGTCCAAATTTCAAAGATTTAGGTGGAAGAGATGATGTTAAATCTTGAAAATAGCTTACAGATAAATGTGATATGTTCAAAATTATGTTGCATCATTAAAGTCATTTCTGTGCAATAAAGATGAATTCAAGCTTCATGAACTTATGTCTATGTGTAGTATGTTTGTTGTAGAACTTGGTTGGCTAAAATCATGGCTGTATGTTGATTTTACTTGAAATCATGGCCAATTCTACAGGATGACATTTCTTATAATTTTACATTGGGCTAGACCACACGTAGTAACATAAAACCAACACATGTTGTGTTACAGTATTTGGTTAGTTTATATGTGCTTTTATTAAATTATTTAAATTAATTTGTGACCTGCAGGCCTGCGTGCGCACGCGCGCGCGCGCGCGTGTGTGTGTATGTGTGCTTATTGACCATATAATTGTGTTGTTTTTGTTGAATTTCTGTTCGAATATAGCATTCCGATTATTGTAAACTGCTTTGTTTATGGGCCAACGGCCTGACAAATAAAGTTTCAAAAGTAAAAAGTCAAACTCTTTCTCTCTCTCTCTCTCTCTCTCTCTCTCTCTCTCTCTCTCTCTCTCTCTCTCTCTCTCATGACTCTGGATTTTTAACCGTTTGTGTCGCCGTCCGAAATAAAGTCAATCAATCAGTGTCTCTCTTATAAGCAGGCCTTCGACTCGATGAAGTGGGATCGGCTCTGGCATCCACTTGAAGCTACATGACTGTCAACCAAATTCCTCAGAATGATGTAGGCCATGTTTGCTCGTATTCAGTCATGTGATATATAAAACTGGACGCTGTTAGACTTCTTTGGATGCCCAGCAGGAATCAAGCAAGGAGGTCTGAAGAGCCCGATACTATTCGCTCTTTTTATGAACTTTACAGTTGATCACGTTCTAATAAATGGTAAACATGGCATACAGCTCCTGCCAGGAATGAGAGAACGTTACATCCTCTTTTTCGCTGGCGATGTCATCCTCCTCTCCACGCCGCCGTATGGGCTACAAAACCTACTAAACAATGTATGCAGAGTGTCTAAATCACTAGGCATCAAAATTAACATAGAAAAACACAGATTATTGTTTCCTGAAAAGGCTGTCATTTAACATAAGGCAAAATAGGTTTCTCGACAACAAAAATTTAAAAGTAGTTAACAAGTATAAGTACCTCCACTGACATTTAAAAAAGAGGGTATAAGTTCTCTTCCTCTCTCAACAATCTTCTTCTTACACCGTTCATCTGGAGAATTTCCCAGAGAGCTGACCTGTTTGTTGTGTCAAATGTCGTTTGGAAGTTGACGAAGGCAGCATACACCTTCCGCCGTCTCGACAAGTTACTATGTATAAGAATGCAAAACAAATATGTTGTCCATTATAGCATAGCCCATCCGAAAACCGGTTTGTTCCACTACAATCAAATTATTGTCTTCCGCTCTAGCCAGCAGTCTATTGGTAAGTATTGACGTGAAAACTTTACTAAGGATCTTCTTCTTGGTTGTCTCTCAATGTCGAGGAAGACGTTGAGTAAAATAGTAATCAGAGATAAAAGATATCTAACTTATTCCCAATAACATCATCATATATTCTTTGCTTTTTGCGGATGATGTAGTGCTTGTATCTGACAGTTGTGGTTTACAGAATCAGATTACCTTGATTGCCAAAGGAGCGGATGCACTTGGTCTCAAGGTGAATAAAGAGAAAACAACGGTGTATGGAAATGGTGGCCATCTGGCCCTACACGAACCGTAGTACTTGAGTAAATACGTTTTAGAGATTGTTCCTGAATACAAGTACCTTGGATCACTATTCTTTACCAAATCATCATTCAAAAGGCTCCAGTCAAACCTGTTGTTACGAGCCAACGCTAGAGCAACTCAAGTCATCAGATGCAGCAGAAAGTTGCAATGTTTGTCACCTGATGCCGTTTTTAAAACGTTTGTTGCTCAGGTTTGTAGCATGTTGTATTCTTCTGAAATATGGAGTGTTTAAGACTGTTCTGTCGCTTAATCTGTATATCTGGAGACTGTAAAGAAATTTGTTAAGGTACGTTTTAGAGTGCCAAACATGGAGAAATCAGAAGATATCCACACCGTACAAACCGCATAATCAGGTCCATAAGATATTGTTTAAAGCTATTAAAAATGGAGAATATTCGATACCCTTTTAGTAGGTACTTGCACTAACGCGACTGACTAGGGGGACGAAAATCGGTTCGATTTTACGACAATGTTTTTTCGCGCCGTTTTAGGGTCACCTTACATCGATGAATATCTTTCTGTGTTTATCATATATAACCCACTCATATTTGGTACCACTGTAAAGCTCTTTAAAGTTTCTCCTTGAATATTTCGTTTTCTTAAACCCTAGATCTATGTTGAAGGGGTTCCAGCAGCTTAAAGTCTTATCTAATGTTTACGGCTAAAAGTTTTGTTCCTATATGGGGCAACGCGTTTTTAGACGGTGGCAACGCATTGTTCAGGGTCTCATTAATATTTCCTCAAAAGTTTGTGGTTTTCCTTGGACCCGAGACAAAGTTATGAGCTCCGGCGATTTTGCTGTCTTGTCCGTTTCGCGATGGGTAGTGGGGGAAGTAATATTCTGCTAACTTCCGGTCGAGATGACTCCACTGCAACTGCTCTTATTTTACAAGCAAATCTTCTCAATCAAAGTAAGGTTACTTCAAAAATTAATATGGCAACATAATTCGATTCATATTTCACTTGGACTGGTAATACTTTCATGGAGATTAAACCTGTTTACAAAGTGTTCAACTCTGAATCGACTGAGTTAGAGTCTTCATTAAGTCCGAATACTTTTACAATTATTCCATTCATTTTATGACTTTTTGGAGTTTTACCATCAAGAACAAAAACATTCGCAGCAATGACACATCATAAATAATTTGTTCAAATTCCTCAAAATATATATCGACTCCTTACGGTGTAGGCCTAATTTGCATGAAATATATATTTGCAGCATTTAAAACAGCTAAAGCATTGCCTTTTTAGATAGTCCGAAGCAGTATCGAGTGAACTACTTTCCCTGGAAAATTCAAGTCAATTGCATGTATTTTAACAAAGTTATAGACAATTTACTTCATCAATCCCCCAAATTCGGTCACAGATTTGTGACGGAGTTTCATTATTTAAAAAACTTTCTTCACCACTTTTACGCCCATAACTTTTTAACTAGTTAAGATAGAAAAAATAATTTTTGTACCACTGTGTTTGTCTCTGGAAGCTCTTTAATTTGTCATTGGGTTTGAAAATTTAGTGCAAGTACCTACTTATAGGGTGTACAGAATTATGGTGAATCCCACAATGAAAGTATATACAATCTAAAAGTTGCTATACAGATAGGTCTGCACGTTTGGACTTGTGTGGGAAAATCAAAATGTACCTATTAGGCTTGCATTCATCAGGGATTTGAAAAGACGACTGGTTTTAGAATTTCAATCAGTGTGGCCCATAGTATTAGAAAGTTGTGAAAGATGTGAATCCTGTAAACTGATCAAACATAGTCGGACGAGAGAAAACTATCCGTTTGCTCTACACATAAAGTCTTTCATTAACGTCTACGTCAGTTTCCGAGTAGGATTTAGTGACCTTTTCATACACAAATTAGATATTCCAACGATTGCTCTGACAAATTTTACATATGTCCAGTTTTCAGAGAAGTAGTCGAATGCGAAGTTCATTTTCTTCTAACACGTCCAGTTATTGAAGACCTTAGACATAAACATGGTTCTATCCTCTGTAACACGTTCGCAAGAGAATACATTTGATTTTTGTTCGACACAAGACGTCAATACAATACGATCATTGGCTATGTTCATGTATTATGCTTTCAGTCAAAGACTGTACATATTGCTGATGCAGATGACGCAATTAACTTCATTCTCTCTCTCTCTCTCTCTCTCTCTCTCTCTCTCTCTCTCTCTCTCTCTCTCTCTCTCTCTCTCTCTCTCTCTCTGGTGTTAGGCTGAGCTCCGCAGTTTTGGACTGTTGTCTCGAGACAGTGTCTTCCAGTGAAGTGTTTCAGCGGTCAAGGTGATGTGAAAAGCTCTCTTTGATTGTAATATTGGGGTGAGTCTGTTGTTGACGTCTTTCCGGAGTATTTAAGTGACATTTTTTGGATGTGAGATACAGTTGTGCTGAACTGAGTGAACAGTGTTCGCGTCAACCATGGGTGTTGATGCTGAGACCTATCGACGCCGAATCGGTGTGTTTGCTGCTTGCGGGAAGCCGCGTCAACGTCGCAAGGTATGTGCAGCGTACAACCCTGAGTCTGATTGGGATTTCTGGACTGACTTTTCCGCCCGTCTTATGATCTGCACTGTTGGACTCTACATGATGTATGGGTACGCCATGTTGGGACAGGCTCTATGCCTTTCGAACTGTGTTTCGACTTTGGTGTTGGCGGTGTATGACGGAAACATGCACGCTAATGCGTCGCATGAAGCTACTCTCCAGGCGATCACCTCGATGTACACCTTCGATCGATCTGGAATTTTGCTTTTGAGCAATGACATCGAGCGCCAACCCGGGCCTGTTGAAGCAGACGAGGTACAGAGAATCGTTGATGTGGCTGTGAAAGCTATTGTGGAACAGATGTCTGGCATAGCTACAGAAGTGAGAAATATGCAGGTCAAGCTGACTGATATTAGTGACAGAATAGGAAACATAGAGAGGGAAATAGGAAAAGTTCAGGACCAAGTCAAAGATCATGAAGAAGAAATTGACCTCATAGTGAATGAACTGAAAAGAACGAATGAAGCGCTTCGTGAGGTCGAATGCAGGGTGGAAGATCGTGACATTCGTGACCGCCGGGACAACATCCTACTTTACGGCGTACCGGAGGAAGAGGGCGGGAAGCACGAGGACTGCGAAGCTACATTCACGGAGGTCGTGAATTCTGTGCTGTCTACGCCAATAGCCGTGACCGACATCGTGCGGGCTCATAGGTTGGGCAGACGTACACCTGACAAGACCAGACCACTCATCGCTCGCGTGCTTCGATCTGTGACGAAGATAGAAATCTTGCAGAAGCGCAATGAACTCCGAGAGAGGAAGATTGGAGTATCTGGCGACCTTACACCGAGACAACGCCAGGAGATGCAGCAGGCGAGGGAGAAGGGACTTTTCGCCTTTTTTAAGGGCGGCGTCCTCCACACTGAGGCACGACGGCAACCGAGGAACACGATGGACAGGACGGACAGACCGCACACCCGTTCCTACGCCAGAGCCGCAGCCAGCGACCACACTGCCAGATAGGAAGCAGGCCGAAGCCCAGCCAACTGCCCCGAGGTCTGTGCCGAGTCTGTCTCTGGTTCCAATTCCTTTTTTTTGTTATCATGGAACGTAGATGGATTATGGTCCAAATTTGATGATCCGGACTTTATCAGTAATTTGGAGAAGTTTTCTTTTGTTTGTCTCTGCGAAACGTTCACCCAGTATTTTGATCCTGCTTTGTGTTTAGCGTCTTTCGATGCGTACATTGCCCCTGCAAAAAAGTTGTCAGCTCGAGGAAGGCCCTCAGGAGGGGTTCTTTGTTTAGTGAAGAAAAAGCTGCGAAAGTATATTAGCCAAATACATTGTTCTTTTGATAACATCGTGGTTTTTAAAATGCAAAGGTCACTGTTCCGTATGGATAAGGATATCTTGGTTTTTTGTACGTATGTACCACCCTCTGGCTCCCCATACTATGAAACTGCGGACGATTCGAATGGTATACGACTACTAGAGAAATGCGTGCTAGATATCTGTAGTAAGCACGATGATTGTGCACTTTTGCTGTGTGGAGACTTTAACGCTAGAACAGCGAATTATAACACAATTGACTGTGAAAACATTTTTGATGTTAGAACAGATATTCTGGCGGAGACGCGATCTTCCAGTGACAACGTCGTTAACAGATATGGTCATTCTTTGCTGTCCTTCTGTAATGCCTTTGATTTGTCAATTTTGAATGGCTCGGTAGACGGACCACTATCGGGTATGTTTACATTTGTCTCATCGAGCGGAAGCAGTGTTATAGACTACTTCATAGTCTCTAGGGATTTGCACAAACTGTGTCGGTCTTTTAATATTGTAGAGACTGTTGTCTCTCCCCATATGTGCTTAGAATTGTGTTTGTGCGCCTGTAAATCCAGCATCTGCAATGAAAATCCTGCATTGTCATACAGTTGGATTGCCTGGGATGAAGTTTTTGTGGATGAATATGTGGAAAATTATGATAGGATTATGAGAGATGACAAAGTTGATGAGTACATGTTGGGTCCATCAATTAATGTGGATGTTGCGACAGATACTTTGACCTCATGCTATGTACACGCGGCAGATTTTATGCGGAAAACTGTACACAGACAACGGAGAAATTGTAACTCGGAATTGCGGTGGTTTGACAAAGAGTGCCATATAGCTAGGAAAAAGAGCAGAAAATTGTTGCGGAGATACTTACATTCTCGACAGACTGAAGATAGATTTCGGTATTTGAAAAGCAGGCAGGAGTACAAACTTTTAGTTAGGACAAAGAAGCAAGCATTTGCAGATTTCTTGAATTCCTTTTTAAACAATAATATCAATGATAGTGTCAATTTTTGGAAAGCATGTAGACGAATATCATGTAAGACATACGTGGAGAATAACATATCGATGGAAGCATGGCACACACATTTTGCTAATTTATTTGCAGTTCAGTGTGCTTCCAGAACCGACTTTGTTCATCAATATCCAATTCCTGTGCTTGATGATTATTGCATGCTTAATGCTCCTATAACTACCAGTGAAATCACTAATGCGTTGGCTCAATTAAAAACTGGTAAAGCGTGCGGCCCAGATGAAATTATCGGTGAAATGCTGAAGTCCGCAAAAAATTCCTGCTTGACTCACTTGTTACGACTGTTTAATGAAATTTTTGATAAAGGGGCTTTCCCCATATCCTGGTCTAAATCATTTATTGTACCATTATTCAAATGTGGTGACAAAGAGTCACCTGACAATTATCGTGGCATTGCATTGACCAGTGTTTTTGGTAAGGTGTTTGCTCATATATTGAATGACAGATTACAAAACTGGGCAGATGAACATAGACTGTTGCGAGAAGAACAGGCGGGCTTTAGGAAGGGATATTCCACTGTGGACAACATGTTTGTTTTGTGTAACATCATTAAGAAGCGTCTAGTTGCACGTAAGAAATTGTACTTGGGGTTTATCGATTTTAAAAAGGCATTCGACACGGTCAATAGGCAGGTTTTGTGGTCAATACTGGAAAGGAATGGAATTAGGGGGAAATTACTGCATGCTTTGAAGGAAATGTACAAATCCGTGCAGTATTGCGTAAGAGGAAGTCGGGGTCAAGGTCAATCTCAGTTTTTCGACAGTTTTGTGGGGTTGAAGCAGGGCTGTAAATTAAGTCCACTTTTGTTCTCATACTTAATTAACTCTCTTGCTGACGAGGTCATTGACAACGCTAAACACGGTATCCAGCTCATACCAAACACGCCAGACATATGTATTCTTTTGTTTGCGGATGATATAGTTCTTTTGTCTGACACTGTGATCGGCCTGCAGAACCAGTTCAACGTCCTTAAAAAGGCTGCAGATAGACTAGGACTAGTGGTGAATATCCAGAAGTCGAAAGTGATGATAAATCGACTAGGGGGTCATGTGGCAACCCATGAAAAGTGGTACTTGGGTGATGAACAGTTAGAGATTGTAAACGAGTACAAGTACTTGGGAAATGTGATAACAACCAAACTAGCATCCAGTAGTACTCAAGTCGATCTTGCAAACAGAGCAAAGGCAGGACTTGCTCTACTACATAGATCACTTAAGAAAATCCCGCACATTACTCCCGATGTATATTTCAAATTGTTCGATGCTCAGATCCAACCAATTTTGCAGTATGGAGCTGAAGTGTGGGGTATTGACGAATGTAACAAAATAGAAAGTGTCCACTTGTTAGCCTTGAAATATTTCTTGAATGTTTCATCTCGTACCCCAAATATGATGGCTTATGGCGAGACGGGTCGTTATCCTTTATATGTGAATGCCATAATTAGGTGTGTAAAATACTGGTTGAAAATCATGAGTATGGAGGAATACAGACTTCCTCGTCGAGTATATGAGATGATGCAACGTAGCGGACATGTTTCATCATGGTCTTCTGGTATCAAGAAAATTTTAATCGAACATGATTTTGGACACGCATGGGATCGACAAACTGTTGCAAACGAGCGCTCATTTCTGAATATGCTAAAAGAAACGTTAGTGAATAAGTTTCGTCGGGAATGGCGAACAAATCTAGAAGAAAGTAGTAGATTTGTAGTGTACAGGGATATAATATATTCGAGCCAGATGTTATCTGCATGCCATTGACAAGAAGGCATTCAGGAATGTATACGCGCGCTTTCGTATGGGTATTAGCGATTTGTTTACTCATAGATTCAGATACAGTTCTGGGCCATCACAAACCCTCTGTCCATTATGTAGAGAGAAAGATGAGGATGAAATTAACTTTGTTTTGGAATGTCCTGCTTTATCTGATATTCGTCAGCAATATATCATGGTATATCTTAAAGGAAGCCCTCGGAATGATCTTGTCACCCTGTTTTCAGCAGAGAGTCCATCTGTGGTCAAACCAGTAAGTGTTTTCTAGCTGAAGGCTTTCAAGAGAAGATCCGAGGCTCTAGACTCTGTCGAGTCTGACAGTTTCTACATTGATTAGCTAGTTATTGGTAACACTGTCTCGGGACTGTAATTGATTTGAAATTGTAATGTAATTGTGCTACGAGATACTGTAAACTCCTTTGAAATGGGCCGGTGGCCTGATCAAATAAACTTTTCGTTCGTTCGTTCGTTCGTTCTCTCTCTCTCTCTCTCTCTCTCTCTCTCTTTCTCTCTCTTTCTCTCTCTCTCTCTCTCTCTCTCTCTCTCTCTCTCTCTCTTTCTCTCTCTTTCCCTCTCTCTCTCTCTCTCTCTCTCTCTTTCTCTTTCTCTCTCTCTCTCTCACTTGCTCGTATCTCTCGTGGTTGCTTGTGTGCATTTCGTTAGTAGTCTTGATTCATTGCAAGACTGTGTTTCGGGACCGATTATGGAACCAATGAAGTATGTTTTAGAGGATTTCTTCATCTATGTGACTTATTACCCTCTTCATTGTTGCTCGTGACTCGAGGATTTGTGGTACAGATTGTGTAAGTTGACTCTCCAACCTGTGTCCCCAAACCCATGAATTTGAAAAGTACCTCGACGCGTACACAGACATTCCAGGTGTGAGAGGCAAAATGTGTCAAAGACAAGATAATAGATAAGGAAAATTGTGTTTGTTTGGAATTGACATTGAATACTATTATTTGAACAATCTAACTGTACAAGATGGAACAGTAATCACTGTGAAATCGCTAAAGAGGTTGACCTAGAAACTTATCGCCGGCGAAAAGGCACTCACGCCGTGTACTAATCATGCAGGCGTGTCTGCGCGTAAAACCAACGACTTTGAAGGTGACTGAGCTCACATTTAAAGAATGCCCCGTCGGCATGTGGTTTTTGCCTGCTTACGAGCTTCAAACTCACTCAGTCTCGGGCTAGAGCAGGTCTTCTCGCCGCATTGCTGTATGTTGGTGCTGGCTGTGTTACACGACGGCTCTTCACTCCAAAACCTCCATGACCTGTTAAGTGATATCCTTGTGGCGGGAGAAATTGAGGCCAACCCAGAACCAAAGAGTACTGGGGGGTCTGATTCTGCTGCTGCTAGCGAGTCCTCAGACAAACTACGGCAAACGCACAGAGGCGGACTCGCTGGAAGCAAAATGGGAAATGCAGTTCTGGGATTTTGAGATAAGGACGCAGGAGAAGTACGAGCATTTGGACTCGGAACTCTGAAAGCAGAAAGATGCGATCATAGAATTAGCCAACCGCAGTGAACGGGATCTGAACAGCTCCTTGAAAGCCGGGAAGACATGGGTACCCTGACAACACAAGTTGGCGACCTCGCTGCTGACACCAAGAACATTGCCCTGATGAATGAAGATCAGGCAGACTAAAGGGAGGGTATAGTCATTCGAAACAATATAAAGATGTTGGAGTTTGTAAGAGCATGAATCCTATTGGACATGTGTTCAGATAATCTTGAATGTGTTCCATGACGCCCTACCCGGTATCCCATGGAGAGAAAAATACATTGTACGGGTTCAAAGATCGGGACCAGCAAGAGGAACGAACTGACACAGACCGCAACCCCTCATTGTTCAGATAAACACACTACAAGACAAACTGACGCTTCTTAATTACGGCAGAAATAGAATGAGTGCCAGCAGAGGAATCAGGATTGTCAGTGAGCATACCAGCAGGCAGGCAACAATCCTCAGTGAAGTGCGTGAACAGGGTCATCAGACATATAAAAAAATAGGAATAGCAATCTGTGGTTTCGGGACTCTAGACCTAATCATCGTTCGAACAATCGACCAGTCCTTCAAATTACAGAGGCGAGGAAGACGAAGAACAAGGCCGGCTGAAAGGAATCAACAAGCACCAGAATGGCACTATGCGTCCTAAGAAGTCCATGAAAGGTCACCTCAGCGCTGTCGAGGGACCCAGAGTGTGAGGATCAACCTGTAAAGCCTGATTACTGGGCTCATCCAGACACATATTTAAGTATTTTTTACCAACTCACTTCTGCCCGATTAAAAGGGATCACACGGGTCTCCCAGCAAACATGGTTGACGACCCAAGCGGACGGGGGCGGCTGATCGACAGTTGCCCAGGGAGCTAGAGGAGACTCCCACGAGGATCATGCAAGGAAGGAATTGCTGCCTGGCACAAAATCAGAGAAGCACTGACACAGGGGAACCAAAATAAGTTACGAGGACCCGGTAGTCCAGGGACAAGGAACCAGATCCAATGGCAACAATAACTTTTGCCTGGAGTCGAAGATTGGCATGACTGCGAGGTGCCGCCTTCCTCTAGCAAAGTGGAGTCGTCTGGCGTAACCGAGGAAACGGTCGACGAAACGGGCGTGCATGAGGATCACATTGGGGACGCAGCTCCAGCTGATCCCTGTGAGGGCCAGAGTAAAGAAGTGGACAAAAATAGGCAACACACAGAAATGAAGCTGCCTTTGATAACAAGAAAGACAACACAGAAATCCATACAAGAGTGGCTGATCAGAACCCCTGGTGCGGAAGCACCGAAACCGTCACAGATCCCAATGTAACTCATAATATTGAGCCAGGGAGCGGAAACGACAACAGTCAAGCCGCATCACAAGTCTCATCGTCCTTGTGGCATGGCAGACTGCGAAGCTCACAGGTGCCAACGCAAGAAACAGAACATGTGGAAACGCAGTTCTGACGACGAGGCCAGTGCCCATTGCCAGAAATGCTTGACGGGCTACGAAGAGAAAATGATAACGGTTCGACCCTAAAAATTGTGCTTTGGATGTTGAAGGGTTGTTGTCCGAACTCACGGAGCCAGGATTTATAGAAAACAGTCATAGGTTTGATATATGTTGCCTGTTAGAGCCATTCATATCAAATAGCTTTGATTTCGGCACGTATTTAGCAAATTACACCTCATTCCACTCCCACGGGGTAAAATTGTCCTCACAAGGCCGAATATGAGGCAGAGTGATGATATTGATAAAGAACTTTCATGCAAGCAGTGTAACTAGGCTCGAAACTGACTGTGACATGATATTGGCTCTAAGAATTCAAAGCCCTCTCCTAAAAGACACCTTACTAATATGTGCGTGCCTCCAGCCGCTTCACTCTATTATATGGATAAAAGCGTACCTTTCAATATCGCAGTCCTGCAGGACATTATTATGCAGTTCTAGGAAAGATACCCTGATTCATCAATTGTGATTTGTGGAAATTTAAACGCTAGTATCGAACAGTGGGATACTCACATAGAAGCAACAATGTTAAGGAAGTCTGGCAGGGTATGCAGAAAATAACTGGGTGTGCAAAGAAAAAGAAGGTAGATGGTTCTGGTGCAGGTTCTGACTATGCTGATGAGTTGAATAAATTTTATGCAAGGTTTGATGTCCATGATTTTAAGGATGTACAGGAGATGATTTTAAGGTCTGGGAATTTTTCTGATTCTGTTGCACAGGAGCCAATCACACTGTCAGTTGAAGATGTTTGTAAACAGCTGAAGAAGACTAAGGTTAACAAGTCAGCTGGACCTGATGGTGTTAAGCCTAAGGTATTGTCCATCTGTGCTGATCAGCTGTGTAAGATTTTTCACACCATGTTTTCCATGTCTTTGTCATTGTGCAAAATTCCATCTGCTTGGAAAACTTCCTGTGAAGCCTGATGGGTCGTGTCTTAATGACTACAGACCTGTAGCTCTTACTTCTCACATCATGAAAGTTTTTGAAAGATTGGTGTTGACTGTATTGAAGATCCAAGTTGCTGTTTCTCAAGATTCTTTGCAGTTTGCATACAGGACCAAAGTAGGGGTTGATGATGCAATATTGTTCATGCTGCATTCTGTGTACACACATCTGGAAAAGAGCTCTGCTTGTGTTAGAATTATGTTTTTTATTTTTATTTTGCATTTCAGACTATTCAGCCTCATCTTTTGGCTCAGAAGTTACAAAACATGTCTTTACATCATTATACTGTGAAATGGATTCTGGATTATTTAGTAGATAGACCACAGTTTGTACGATGGAACGGTACTTTTACATCAGACATGATAAACACTTTCACCGGAGCACCTCAGGGTACAGTTTTGTCACCTTTTTGGTTTACATTGTACACATCGGATTTTAAAGTGCAAGGCGAGTCATGTCATCTGCAGAAATTTTCTAATGACTCCGCCGTGGTTGGTTGCATCCTTGATGGTGATGAAAACTTGTACAGAGAACGTATTGATGGTTTGGTGTCTTGGTGTGATTCCAACTATTTAGTATTAAATGCAAGCAAGACGAAGGAAATGATTTTTGATTTTCGAAAGAAGAAATAGATTGTCCATCCTGTAGTCATTAAGGGGGAATCTATTGAGATTGCTAGTGAGTACAAGTATTTAGGGGTAGTTTTAGATAACAAGCTCAGCTGGTTCAATCATGTTCATGCTGTTTTCAAAAAGACACAGTCAAGATTGTTTTTCCTTCGCAAACTAAGATCATTCAATGTTTGTAACAAGATGATGAACATGCTCTATCAGAGTATGGTGTGAAGTGTGTGGGTGTTTGCATTGGTGTGTTGGGGAGGGAATGCCACTGCAAAGGACACTTGGCAGGCTGAACAGGCTCATCAAGAAAGCGAGCTCTGCTGTGGGCCAGAGCCTTGACACTTTGGAAACCCTTGTTGAGAGAAGACTTGCCAGTAAGTCCAGGGCCCGTATTCACAACGGCGATTTATCGGCAATTTATTTTAACCCCGATTTATCTCTAAACTCAGACGATTCCAACTGCCTGTTCCGCTCTCCCTTGGCTGGAAACCAGTATATATAGCAAAGCGCAACCTAGGATCCTCTGACGAGCGTACCTTATCTAACCGATCAAGATAACCCGGGCTTAGGGGATACATCGAGTGTTAAAAAGATAAATCGCCGTTGTGAATATGGGCCCAGGGCCCGTATTCACAACGGCGATTTATCGGCGATTTATTTTAACTCCAATTTATCTCTAATCTCAGACGATTCCAACTGCCTGTTCCGCTCTCCCTTGGCTGGAAACCAGTATATATAGCAAAGCGCAACCTAGGATCCTCTGACGAGCGTACCTTATCTAACCGATCAAGATAACGCGGGGCTAAGGGATAAATCGAGTGTTAAAAAGATAAATCACCGTTGTGAATACGGGCCCAGAGCTATTCTGCTCGATTCAGGGCTTCCCCTCCACGGCGCACTGATGGAGCTCCGCATCACACGGAATGGAAGATTTATCATGCCTCCATGCCAAACAGAGCGTTTTCGGCGTTCTTTCCTTCCTTCAGCTGTCAGATATTTTAACAGCAACCGAGCCATTGTTCTGGCCACAAACTATCAGTGATGCTTTTTAACAGAATTTCTTTCTGTTAGGTTTAAGGTCATGGTGGATTTATTTTTGGTTATTTTCGCACTGTGTGTGTTGGTGTTGACACTGGCATGTATAACTATCTAGCTTAGTATGTATGTATGTATGCATGTATGTATGCATGTATGTATGCATGTATGTATGCATGTATGCATGTATGCATGCATGCATGTATGTATGCATGTATACATGCATGCATGTATATATGCATGCATGCATGCATGTATGTATGTATGTATGTATGTGGACAAGTGTTATCAACATAAATTCCACAAATATATGCCTTTGTGTCTCTCACTCAGTGATGCTGGTTTCTACACTCGAGTTGTAATTCTCGTAATTGGATCTCTAGGCACTGTACATCATCGGTTCGTCAAAGGTCTACTGATGCTGGGTTTGTCTAAGCGCCAGGCTAAGGGCCTAGCCAAATATCTCAGCTTGTCTGTAATGATAGGGTCCAGACGTGCCTGGACAAGAAGGGGCTTTTTGCTGGAGCGAGGACAGCAAAAGTAAATGTAGTAGTAATGGTGCATACTCCTGTTTTCTCTCCATGAGTACATGAGCAGGCATCGCAAACGTATGGTGGATTTACGAGTGGACCAGACACTCACTTGCATGGCTTGTGTTTTTGCGGATATGTCATTATTTTGTGAAATTTTTCTGCAATAAAGTGATTTGATATGTATGTATGTATGTATGTATGTATGTATGTATGTATGTATGTATGTATGTATGTATGTATGTATGTATGTATGTATGTATGTATGTATGTATGTATGTATGTATGTATGTATGTATGTATGTATGTATGTATGTATGTATGTATGTATGTATGTATGTATGTATGTATGTATGTATGTATGAGTATGTATGTATGTATGTATGTATGTATGTATGTATGTATGTATGTATGTATGTATGTATGTATGTATGTATGTATGTATGTATGTATGTATGTATGTATGTATGTATGTATGTATGTATGCATGCATGCATGCATGTATGTATGTATGTATGTATGTATGTATGTATGTATGTATGTATGTATGTATGTATGTATGTATGTATGTATGTATGTATGTATGTATGTATGTATGTATGTATGTATGTATGTATGTATGTATGTATGTATGTATGTATGTATGTATGTATGTATGTATGTATGTATGTATGTATGTATGTATGTATGTATGTATGTATGTATGTATGTGTATGTATGTATGTATGTATGTATGTATGTATGTGTGTATGTATGTATGTATGTATGTGTGTGTGTGTGTGTGTGTGTGTATGTATGTATGTCTGTCTGTCTGTCTGTCTGTCTGTCTGTCTGTCTGTCTGTCTGTCTGTCTGTCTGTCTGTCTGTCTGTATGTCTGTATGTATGTATGTATGTATGTATGTATGTATGTATGTATGTATGTATGTATGTATGTATGTATGTATGTATGTATGTATGTATGTATGTATGTATGTATGTATGTATGTATGTATGTATGTATGTATGTATGTATGTATGTATGTATGTATGTATGTATGTATGTATGTATGTATGTATGTATGTATGTATGTATGTATGTATTCGTGACTCAAAGGCATGCTACACCTGCATCAAACAAAATCTAGTCCAAGAAAGAGTAGACCAGTGGAAAAGGAAGGAATCTCAAGGAAGAATTGCAAGAACTGAGAATGTAGACCACACACTATCCTGTTCACATTTGATGAACATGCATCTGAGTGACAATCTCACCAAGTTTGTCATTAGCCCTTACGCTGCTGAGTTTCTTTGCATATCGTCATTGCTGCTTGCTGACCTATTTTCCCTAAATTTACTCCAAAAACGGTCACCGTCTTTGAAGCCCATTTTCATATTCTTCTTCCCCTCTGATCAAAATGTGCAAAGAATAAAAGTTGTAGCTGAGAGAATTCTGCACACAGTGGTGTGCAGTACTTACATGAAATTAGTTCTGGTGCTTACGTATTATTCTCAAAACGAAATAAAACAACAGCAACAACAAAACAGACCAATGAATTACCTTTTCCCAAACTTTATTATGTATATATGACATCTAGAAATTATTATGATTGATTTATGATAGGTTTCCTTTCAAAATGAATTACAAGAAAAGGCCTAAAATCCTTACATGCACCTCAAAAGTCACTACGTACTTGCTGAGATCATGGGGTGGGGGCGGGGCAGACACTGATCAGAATGCCTATAAACAATCACTCAATTCTGGCTGAAGAAGAACTATGTATAAAATGCTGACATCAGATATGAAATGTCTGTAAGGTGCAAAGAAAGATCTTCATGAAGAATCAAAAGCATAACTATTTACACATCCACAAAATGACGCCAATGGAATATCTAAATGTTACTACAGCCTGTAGTACAGGTACAATGACATACTAATAAAGTCTTTTTGATATGTATGCAATGTGGATCGTGACCGTGCAATGTCCATATGCCATTTTCCTTGTTTGTGCTGATTAATCCTGTATTTAGTCTCTTATGCCAAAGTGAGAAAAAAATGTGTGTAAAGAAAGCTTTAGTGTGTAAGTGCATTTCAGTGCCTCTCCTGATTCTCTGGGATGCTGTATGCAGTCACACCTGTCCTGGTGAGGGATGTGTGAATGCTAATTGCTTGTGTTGGTTCTTGTATAACTCAATAATACTAAAAAGCTCTTCCCAGTACTTCATGTCAAAATGAGGGGATATTACATGTAAAAGAAAATGCTCTGATATATGAATACAAGTAAATTTCAGTATAATAATGAACATCTGAATGCTATAACCTGCCTCTTATACTCACATCCCACTGAGGAGCATATAAATATAAATATGACTGTAGCTACTATGCAGGGGTCTATACTGAACGTGACATCCTGAATGTTTGGCTCGGCAGATATATACATGTATGTAGCTTAACAGCTCTATATTTTTGTGTTTGACATTTTGCCCACTCATGAAAACCCATACTTATGTGTGCCATTGTGGACATGTATATATAGCTAATCCTCTTGGTCAAGACAGTCTAGCTGTTGTTGTGTTGGCCTTCTACACTTTACATGCCAAAGTAGGTCTCCATTATCTCTTTCGTGGGTCGGACAGCTCAAGTTACAAAGTGTGTTTATTCATTAGTTGTTCATGTGCGCAGATTTTGTGCAATTTTCATGAATAAAGTCTTTTTGATATGTATGTATGTATGTATGTATGTATGTATGTATGTATGTATGTATGTATGTATGTATGTATGTATGTATGTATGTATGTATGTATGTATGTATGTATGTATGTATGTATGTATGTATGTATGTATGTATGTATGTATGTATGTATGTATGTATGTATGTATGTATGTATGTATGTATGTATGTATGTATGTATGTATGTATGTATGTATGTATGTATGTATGTATGTATGTATGTATGTATGTATGTATGTATGTATGTATGTATGTATGTATGTATGTATGTATGTATGTATGTATGTATGTATGTATGTATGTATGTATGTATGTATGTATGTATGTATGTATGTATGTATGTATGTATGTATGTATATGTATGTATGTATGTATGTATGTATGTATGTATGTATGTATGTATGTATGTATGTATGTATGTATGTATGTATGTATGTATGTATGTATGTATGTATGTATGTATGTATGTATGTATGTCTGTATGTATGTATGTATGTATGTATGTATGTATGTATGTATGTATGTATGTATGTATGTATGTATGTATGTATGTATGTATGTATGTATGTATGTATGTATGTATGTATGTATGTATGTATGTATGTATGTATGTATGTATGTATGTATGTATGTATGTATGTATGTATGTATGTATGTATGTATGTATGTATGTATGTATGTATGTATGTATATGTATATGTGTATATATATATATATATATATATATATATATATATATATATATATATAGTGTGTGTGTGTAGAGAGAGAGAGAGAGAGAGAGAGAGAGAGAGAGAGAGAGAGAGAGAGAGAGAGAGAGAGAGAGAGAGAGAGAGAGAGAGAGATTGAAGAAACTACAAATTAAAAAGCACATACGCTTCCATTGCTGTCCTGGTAGACAATCTGGCTGAAGGTCTCCAAGCCTCGAAGAGCTCCCCACACTTCCTGTGCAGTCAGTGTAGCTTGTCCTGCACTGACAGACAGCTTGTCTGTGGAGAGAAAACATCCACTGCTGCAGCATTTCCAAACCGCCAGATTTCAGTGCTGCCTTTCCTGACTAGTTGGGGATTTCGTAATCTCAGACAAACCATATCAGCATTCCGCACTAGTATACTGGTGTGTACATCATTGTCAATAGATATCATATTGGGCTTGTCAACGTTATATAGATTCTCTCTCTCTCTCTCTCTCTCTCTCTCTCTCTCTCTCTCTCTCTCTCTCTCTCTCTCTCTCAATCTTCTGTCTTTGATCGCTAGGCAGAATTTTGAGAGAAAATGATACACTGAGCATGTCCGCATTGCAGACAAGGAAATATATAGTCAGGAAAATTTCGTCACACTACTTTTCCCTATCACCGGTAAAGAGGATCCTTACACGATTCGTCCGATTCCAGCGTTGGATATATTTTTTCACACGGCTTGGAGACGTCGACAATCAGGTGACTGATGGCACCGGCTCTTTGCCAAGGCTTGAAAAACAGTGCCTTGTTTTCAGGCCGGTTTCCGAAAGTCAGCTTGATGTACCTTACAAAAGCCTCCTGCAGAATGTCGCAAGAAAAACCTGTGGCGTTGAAGAAGAAGGTTTCTGCATTGACAGGAAGGGCGTTGTTGCTGGAGGAGTACGTTTGAGGCATGGGCCATGGCATGCCATGAGACTGGGTCACTACGTCACTCGGAGAGCTGCGGTCTCGATGGAATTTACGTCCTGAAATGGCCAGAACACAGCACAGGGTGCAAGCCAGCACAACAGAGACCCTGGCCATGTTACTCGGTGGTTGCTGCAGTGTACGGTGGAGATAGTGAAGGCTCCTCTCGTCAAGTGTTTCTTGCAATGTGTTGGTGGTAGAACAAAACGTCAAAAGTGGTGAGATAATATCGCCAGCCAGGGTCGAAAATGGGCTTTTGTTATCTGTAAAACCATCACGTGATTCTGCATTCCTTCGTCTCATTTGGCCCTTCATAAATGCCTGCCTGCTTCTTCGTCGGTCCTCTCTACCTGCCTGCCCCCCCCCCCCTCTCTCTCTCTCTCTCTCTCTCTCTCTCTCTCTCTCTCTCTCTCTCTCTCTCTCTCTCTCTCTCTCACACACACACACACACACACACACACTTCCGGCGCGCTCACCTCAGTAGCAGGACGTGTTCACGTTGCTCTCCTGTATATTCGCCGGTTGTAGAGAAAAGATAGTGAAGCATGCCAGTAACTGGTCTTCCAGCTGCATTGGAGTCATGCTTTCCACTCTTCTGGACAGCGATACTACTACGTCCTCATTCAAAGTATTTGGTGAAAGAAATGCTGTGGTTCTCAGATTCATGTCCCAAGCTGGCCAGCCATCTTCTTTCGAGCAATCGGCAAACTGCTGGAGAAGAAAGCCCCCCGCCCAACTGCGCAGAGACCAGCAGAGACGCAACAAACACCGCAGCACCAACTTTGCTGGTGAGCAAGCTCCATCGAGTTTTGGTCCCTCCACTGCTTGTCCTGATTCCAGGCTACAAGAAACTCCATCAGTTTCGTCGTCCACCTTGCCCGCTGCACTGTACTCGCCAAACCCCAGCAACGCACGAGAAAAGCATGCTGAGAAGTGTGCTAGCACTGAAAGTGGGTCAACGGACGACACATCAGCTTCCAACCAGAGACACTATATGTAATCTCTGTTCCAACCAAGAAAGCACAGCCTCGTCGGCGGACAGCGAACAGGCAGCGCTAGAGAAGCCGGAGCGCTCCGCTACAATACGGCAGATCGTGGATAAGGTGATGCAGCCCTTCAGAGACAAGTTGCAACGTGAGGCAGAGGCCAAGGCGGTTGAGTGTGCTGCCTCCGTGGCAAGTGACCCGCGTGTCGACCGTGGAATCGTCGAGACTTCGTCACAGCCGCCGACCCCTTCGACTGCGGGTATTTCGTCCAGAGCACAGCGCAACTGTCTCGGTGCGGCTACTCCACCACCCGAGCAAGAGGAAGGTGCGACCTGTGCCCATCCACCCGTCGTCGGCAGCAGCCCTGGCGCTCCAAGAGGAGGTAATTGACGAGATGGACAGTTATGAACTTATTCGATTTCCGCGATTCGCGTAACAAGACTTATTGTCGAAGTCTTGATCCCCCCTATCCCCCCCGACTGTTTTGTTTTTCGGTTGAGTAATTTACATCATATTGTAATAGGCCGGTGGCCTGAACAATAAACTTTTCGTTCGTTCGTTCGTTCGTTCTCTCTCTCTCTCTCTCTCTCTCTCTCTCTCTCTCTCTCTCTCTCTGCGCATGCGCCACTAAGATAAGTACCCTTCTTCATCTCTCCGACTTGAATTTAAAATAATGTAATCTCTCGAAGACATATTGACATCAAAGACATTCATGTATGTTGATATATATACAGTCATCATTTCTGGCATGCCTCAATTCCTACTATGTAGAAGAGAATTGGATTAACACCCCATCTTCTCTGGCACCGGCTTCAAAGCATGCATCATGCTGAGCCTCAGAGTCCGTGCCTCCAGCACGTTCAAATCTGGCGCGCCCACTGCCAACGCTCCAGCTACAACTGAACTCATCACTGTGCCCTACATCCCAGCACCCACGGCCTCTGGTTTCAGCACATCTGCCTCGCCAAGTGTGCTCACAAGATCCAGGCGGACACAGTATGAACTAAATAAGCAGCGCACCATTGCAAAGATTCGCTCTGCTGCGAGGAGGCCGCATGTGTCAATTGAAAAAAACACCAACGACAACATTGTAATAGATTTCAGTGCAGCATCGTTTGTACCTTTCAAGTGTGTTGCAGAAAATTTCTTCGGCAATGCGACGCACACATTGGACAAAACAGGGAGAACAGTGACGACAACACTGAGAAAAACTGTGAAACGTGTTCTCAAATACACGATCTCCCTGTACCACACAACATCCAGAGTATTGGTGAATGGACCAAATACTACAATTTTCTGGGCGGACTTCAGGCACCTATTGGAGAGAGCAGATCTGTACAATGCAGACACGATTGAAGCCTTAGACAAAGTCAACAGACTGTTGTCTGAGGCATCACAAGCCAGTCGCTACGCTTCTGCTTCTCCATCTCCACATTCCGATTCTAGGAGTCCTACAGATGACTGCAGTCGCCTGCTCCCAGTGACCCAGGATGCCACCATACAACCTCCCAAATTGTTGTCCTCCACACACCCCTCATCTCCCCCTCGCCTGCCCCCTGTGACTCACCTCGCTGTAGAAGCGGAAACCCAACACCAGAACTCCCCCCTACGGCCTCCCAATGACAATTTCCTATCCCCTCCCCTCCCCCTTCCACTCCCCAATGTACAGTCTGAAGCATTCTGTCAGGCGTCCACTCCACCACATTGCCCGCCTCCCCCGCAGACTAGAGATAAGCCCCCTCCTGCAACTGATGACAGCTGCCTGACCTGTACGACCCACCCTGCCCCTTCCAACACTCCCTCACAGCCTGAAGAGGAAGCTCTCATCACTTCATCCCTTTCTCCACTTCCCTCTCAGCCCGAGTCCCATGATTTCAGCCATGCAAGAACGGAAAACAACTCAACACTACCGACTGGAGGCTCTTCGCATTTCAAAGAGGGGCTTCTACAAATTAGTCCCCAGACCGTCCTGCCTCCAATTGCGTTCAGTGATGGAGCCACTGGCATCATCCCCACTACCTCCCACGCAAACAGTGCCAGTTGTCAGATACCCTCTGCCCTCCAAAGTGACTTGACTGTGTGTGACTCCGCAAATGGGGACACTGGCAACACCCTCTCAACCTCAGACACAGACAACGCCAGGTGTGAAGTGCTGTCTGTACTCCCAAGTGACGTAAATGTGCTTGACTCAGCAAATGCCCTGCAACTTCTGCATGCTGACATATTAGACACAAAAACGCAGCTCACAAACAGATTCAAAACCCACAGCACTGATGTTGTCATGTCCATACACGACATACTCTCACGCCTGGAAAAAATACAACAAGACATCACATCACTCCAAACCACTGTGCGATGTCTTGCAGACAAACAAAAATCCTCCAGACAAACACAGGGATGTCTCTGCAAATGCCAACAAACATCCTCTCAGCCACTGCCTGACTCAAACACAAAAATGAACACAGGAAACAACTCAGCAATGCAACGAACAGACACTGCCTCAAATGACTATACACCAGCAAACAAATCCACCACAGCACCTCCCTCTACACTGCTACACAACAGGTTCTCTCACGAGGATGAGGTTTCATCTCCCCTCCACAATGCAGCAGCAAACTTCACCGGCACCACTTCCAGCAACAAAATCACGGCTGAACCTCATGGATGGTCTCGGCCAAACTCTGGAGGAAAGCTCATCCCCATCAATGCAGAACACCTGATTCTAGGATGCTCTCTCCTTCGCTCACTGAGACGTAGGAAGTTGTGTCCCCGAGGTTCCGTACACATTAGGTCAATGCAGAACTACAAAGTAGCTGACCTCACCAAAACCCTCAAAACTACAACCACCACGCACCTGACTACAAAATCTGTTTCATTTCTTGTTAGCGGAAACGAAACTCACAATGCAACCCAGACCACAACAGGAATATGACACACTCACCTCAGTGGCATCAAACATCTTTCCCGAAGCGAAAATCCGCTTCATTGCCCTGCCATTTCACAAGCATTCTGCTGACCACTTTAACAGATGCAATGCAGCCATGGAGCACGTGGCAAAGAAAAGGCAAAATGTGCACTATGTCACCATTTGCTCCAGCAACAACACAAGCTACACAACTGATGGCAAACAACTTACTACTGACAGCAATATCAGGCTTGCCAAAGTCATCAAAACATTTCTACAACTCTCCTCTCCAACAACGAAACCACCACAACCTGAAGCACGGGAACATACCACTCAAAAACTCTCAGCTCTCCTGCCAACACCATCCTTCCCACCAGTTCAAACGCACACAACAGAACAGCGCAGACGGACACTTCTTCCAACACCGAAATCGCACCCACCAACAGAACACCCTTCACTCCATACACTTCCTCTCAATACAACATCCATGACAAACCAGAATCCAGTAAACTACAGACACGTACACACCACTCCTCATGATAGAGCAAATGTCCCTCCCACAAGGGAAGTTTCACACGGAAATTCACTGTCCCTCAGATCTGCACACCCTCCTCCCCCCAGATCTGCATATCCGCCTCCCACCAAATCTGCACACCAGCCTACCCCCAGATCTGCACATCAGCCTACCCCCAGATCTGCACACCACCCTCCCCCCAGATCTGCACATCATCCTCTTCCCAGATCTGCACATCAGCCTCCCCCCAGATCTCTGCATCTGCACCAGACTCAAGAAAATAGAACCTCCACAGACCACCATGCTTTTCCTCAAACCTTCACTAAGGCTCACCATGGTAACATTCCCTATTCAATGTTCCCACCTGAAATGGCACCTTTTGGAAACAATGTTTTCCTTTCACCCTATGAATATGCATTACCACATTTTTCATACTTCAGATCACTTCCACCCTTGTCTCATATAAACTGGAGGCATCCCAACACTCATCCAGCATATATGATGTCTTAATGTCAAATTCTCGTCCACACGTCCCCAAACCTAGAGGTTTCTTTCGTCTCCTTGACTGACCAGCTCCATTGTCTTTATACGACTTGCAGTTTGATAAAATCTTGAATGGTCATTGTAAATGATCCTTGTATACCCTTTTATAGGATCATTTATACAGAATTGTTGATATCGGGTCTGATATTAGCAAAACGTTATTGTCTTATATACATATATAAACATTGCATTATCATTATTATTCATACTGTTTGTATTCGTATTCATTACTGTGTCTATTTGGCCTTTTGTATTTGTATATCGACTATCTGTTTATATCTATATACTTACTCGCTTTCATTGATGTGATTATTTTCTGTACGTTTCTTGTATTTTTCCTGCCTTTCATAATGCAGTCTGGTATATCACTAGGCCACCTAAACGTGTATCATCTTCAGAACAAAGTCACAGACATATGTGCTCTCTTACACCAGTATGATTGCTATGTTTTTGGTCTATCAGAAACAAGACTCAAACACTACATCCCTGACACAGCAGTAGAAATTAATGGATATAACATCATCCGAAAAGACGCTAAAAGCGAAGGCCAAACTGGTATAGCAGTATACATTCACCATTCCATTCATGGGAATATTTCTCGCCGTACGGATCTTGAATCTTCACAGATAGAGTGTTTATGGCTAGAAATGAAGCCTCCAAAAGAATCTTCAATCCTTATCGGCTATCTCTACAGAAACCCTGCTTCCACCTCCACATGGTGTGAAGATTTCAGTGCAATGATGGACACAGTAACCCAATCCAACAAAAAAATTATCATAATGGGAGATTTCAACATCGATTTATTCAAACCCCAGCATACATGGAAATCTACCATCTCGTTATTCGGACTCAAACAAGTGGTTGACATAGCCACAAGAGTGACCCATGACTCATCCACTCTCATAGACCATATATACACAAACACTGAAAATCTCTTGACAAGTATACAGGTACCTAAATTAGGGATAAGTGATCACTTTCCCACACTATGCTCCCTCTCCTGTAAAGTCAAAAGAAGTCCAAAGAGAACGCACACTACTATTCACTATCGATCCTTTAAACATTTTGATGCTGATTCATTCCTTGACAATTTAAAACAAATGCCATTTCATGATGTCCTCAACTATTCTGACCCTGACATGGCCCTTCATTTCTGGTATGACCTATTTCTCCAAACTGTAGAAAGACATGCTCCTATGAAACAGAAGAGAGTCAAGCATTTAAAACTCCCACCTTGGCTTACCAACGAAATCATGCAGGCTATGAAAACGAGAGATAGACTTAAAAAACGCATAAAATTATTTTACCAGCAAAATAGATGGTTTCAGCAGCAAATAGGAAGGAGAGAGCAGCGAATGTGAAGCAGCAAATTGGATGAATTCAACAGCAGAATAGATGAATTGAACAGCCAAGCAGATTTATTTAACAGTGAGTGTTACATATGTTGGACTTCATGTAGACAGGGCAATTGCAGTCAATTCTGTTGTCCTCCACGGTCAGACTCCAAACCGAGTTCCTGCTCTCCTTGTAGTGGTCAAACGATTCCCAAGAGGCTTTCTGGAACTGGTCTTGCTGAATCCTGACAGCTGTCTTCAGGTCCATGTTCTGAAGCGACTCCGAGGCCGCGAACACTTTCTGGTTCCTCTTGATGGACTTTGCGTTTGAAGATGCCCACTGATAGGCAGCCGTCCAGCAGGCCAAGGTTCTGTCTGGTTCTTGGGCCACTGGGATATGACCACGCTGAGCGCTGTCTCTCTCCCTGGACCAGTTCAGGACAGTGTCTCTTTCAGCAAGGGTTAGGAATCTGGACAAGTCAAGCCTCTCACGAAATGTGTTCTGATGTTTGATGGTCTGGTTTATTGCCTCCAGTCCATTGTTTGTGGAAGGAATTCCCGGGGCGTAGCCTTCGTACCAGGTGTCATTGCGGTCGATCCATGACCCCTTGAAAGCTCAGGTGAATAAGACCCAGATACAACTCTGATTACAGTTCATATGTAGTCATGTTTGTTGAATTCATGTAATGTGCTGCTATGATCATCTATTGTGCTGCTGTGACCATCAATTCTGCTGTCAGTTGTATTTTCTTGATGGTAAAGTATCTAATTTGCAGTTTAAATATCATCTCAGCTGTTCAAACAGCAAATCTGCTGGTTAACCATCTTTTTTGCTGCTAAAATATCCAATTTGCTGCTAAGTATATTTTTTGCTGCCAAAAATATTTATCGCAGCTAATTTGCTGTTGAAACCTATCTTTTTTGCTGCTGATCCATCTTTTTTGCTGCTGGTCCATCTAATTTGCTGGTCCATTAAATCCCAGCCTATGAAAACGAGAGATAGACTTAAAAAAGACAATGATATCCCGGCTTACAAGAAGCAAAGGAACCGTGTCAAGACTCTGGTTCGAAATGCAAAAAAAACTTATTTTCAAAGGCTAATTGAAAACGGCAATGACACATCAATGTTATGGCGCGGAATTAATACCTTCATACGAACTTCCAAAACAGTCCGCAACATACCTCCAACTATTAATACTGAACAATTCAACGAACACTTCACGACAATAGCTGATAAAATCCATGCAAAATCGACTAAACACACTCCCGGTCTATCAAGGGATATTGTTCAACGTATTGAGGATTTCTGTAATGAAAGACTTCCTCATGATGCTGCATTCCATATTCCTACTGTCACCTCACATGAGGTGATGCAATACATCTTTCAACTTTCAAGCAAACGATCCACGGACCTTGATGGCATCAGTTCTCATTTACTAAAAATTTCGCTCCCCGCCATACTGCCTTCATTGACACACATTTATAACTTGTGTATAAGAAACAGTATCTTCCCGTCTCGTCTTCAGCAGGCCAAGGTCATTCCATTGCCTAAATCTAAGACTGCTTCAGTACCCGATGATTACCGTCCCATCTCAATTTTGCCTCTTATCTCCAAACCACTAGAAAGACACGTTCACAAACATCTTTTCTCGTATCTTGACCAATTTGACTTATTATATCACTTGCAATCCGGCTTTCGCTCCCATCACTCCTGCCAAACTGCTTTATCCTTCCTGGTGAATGACTGGCTATCAGCCATAAACAACCATGAACTGTCTGGTACCATTTTCTTGGACTTGAAAAAGGCATTTGACCTAGTTGACCACGAAATTCTCCTTGATAAACTCTCGATGTACTTGAAAAATCCAACATCAGTCTCCTTCTTCCGATCATACTTGACGCATAGAAGCCAATGTGTCTATGTCAACGGGTCGTATTCCTCGAGACGATTGGTAAAGTCAGGGGTTCCACAAGGCTCAATTTTAGGTCCATTGCTCTTTAGCTTGTATATCAATGATCTACCATTGAGTATATCAAATGAAAGTATCAAATGCACTATGTTTGCAGATGACACCATTATCAGCGTAAGTGACAGAAGCATAAATTCCATCCAATGCACCCTGAACGTTACCCTTGATGATTTACAAAAATGGTGTTCATCAAATAGAATGGTCATAAACCCCTCAAAAACCAAGTGCATGATCCTAACTACAAGACAAAAACGTCAACGACAATCCCTAACCATCAACCTTATGCTAGAAAATGAAATCATTGAGCAAGTTTCTGAACACAGAGTGCTAGGCATAATTGTTGATGAACAACTAACTTGGGAACAACATGTCAATTCCTTATGCAAAACTATTGCTAAGAACATTTTCCTTCTCTCCAAACTGAGGCATTTTGTCACCACCAATGCATGCATAATGTTTCTTCACGCACACATAAATTCCCATATTAATTTTGCATCTGTAGTATGGGATGGCTCTATGGCAGTGCACTTGAACAAGATTAAATCACTGTACAGACGAGCTGCCAAGGTTACCATTTCCGACTCAACATTGTCAACGGATGAAAAGATAAAAAATCTTGGCTTACTACCCTTCCAAAAACACCTCGTCCTCAATAAATGCATCCTTATGCACAAAATTGCTCATTCACAAGCACCAAAGTATCTTACTGATCTCTTCATTCGTCCCCAAACAAGCCATTCACTATCTCGCAACACTTTCATTCTACCACAACCTAGAATAGACATTTTCAAAGGCAGTATTACATATTCAGGTGTTATGATATGGAATACACTTCCATTGCACCTTAGGAACAATACTTCCTTGACGTCTTTTAAAGCATCCATACGTGATTATCTATTCAGATGATCTCACTTCTGTCGCCTGTACATATGACACGTATTGCTTGATCTTCAAGACTCACTGAGCTGACAGCTGTCAAAGACATATATACTAAAATCTTTGTCATTGTTGATCATATTCTTCATATATCTTACCAACTGTTGTACATGGATTAGCTACTGTGTATTTTGTGTCTTAATTATCAATGTTTTCATTTCTTTATG
>JAWQFJ010007830.1:67500-112500 GCA_034096865.1 Theodoxus fluviatilis
TGTCTGTCTGTCTGTCTGTCTGTCTGTCTGTCTGTCTGTCTGTCTCTCTCTCTCTCTCTCTCTCTCTCTCTCTCTCTCTCTCTCTCTCTCTCTCTCTCTCTCTCTCTCTCTCTCACACACACACACACACACACACACACACTCTCTCTCTCTCTCAATGCATATAATCAAAACCAGTATTAAACCACATCAGGATGGTGAGTGGTGCTCACAACAGGGCGGACGGACCTCAAAGCGCTCTTCAAATGTAGCCAAATTTTCCTGTCATCTGGAGAGTTTTTTTCCTCATCAATACACCATCCGTGTCGTCAGAGGACGGTGGGAATTCTGGTATTTTTCTTTTGGAGATAGCAATTGGAATTACTGAGCAACTTTAATGTGCTTGTAATCGGTGCAGTTGTGCACAGACCAGCCTTCGCCTGCAACACCCCGTGACGCATGGCATACGTGATTAAGACTGGAAACGTGCGTCTCATGCGTAATAAGCGAACTACGGGGAAACGGAGTGACAGTCGATCATCAACTGATATGTCGAGAAGCAGTGAACGACAGTAGAAGAGAGGGAAGTATGAATGAATACCATCGAGCGAGTTGTCGGTGCAGCTAAGAGAAATGAAACAGATGTTGAAGCGAATTGACGAAAGAAGGGAAAAGATTGAGAGTGAGATCTTTGACATCAGACAAGAGAATGCGGAGCTACGGAGAAAAATTGTTAAAGTCTCGAAAGAAAATAAAGAATTGAAGGAGGAAGCTGAGCGGACGAAAACATGCCTGAGAACTACAAGAAAGCAGCGGAATCATTTGGAGCAATGGGGAAGAAAATGGAACCTCCGGATCTATGGGCTTATGGACACGGATTCAAATGAGACAGTGAGCGACTGCATTGAGAGGGTCGTGGGCTTCTTCCAAAGCAAACTGAGGCTACCTGAATTTTGGCGTCAGAGCATTGACGTTGCCCACAGACTTGGTCGGTTCAGGCAGGGTGAGAAAAGATCAGTGCTCGTCAGATTTGTCCGCCGGGAAGATCGGGAGATAGTGCTCGCCCAAGCCAGGAAACACCTGAGAGGCAAGAGATTTGGCGTGGCAGAGGGCCTGACAGCAACGAACGACAGTCTGCTGGGAGTCGTAAGAGGAAAGGCGGGACCAAAAAATGCGTGGACGAGAGATGGTAACATCTACGCCCGATTGTGCAGTGGCAGAGTAGTCAAGATTGACGAAAACACTCAGCTGTCCGACTACTTTGACCACGATCAAGGGAGGGCAGGTACAGACAGATCGAGGCTTGACACGGAAAGGGAGAGAAAAGATCAAGCGTCCTACCAGAGAAAGGGTAGAGGCATGCGGCAGCAGCAAGAAAGAAGACGAAATTCCCCTCCAGAAGATAATCGACTGAGTCGTCGTATACACCAGGCAAGGATAGAGTCGGGACCTCCCCACGACCGCAGAAATGTCAAAGCCTTTGCCAGTGGAGTTCAAGCTCGACAGGACGTCTCTCTTGCCCAGGGGCCTTGGGTTCAGAGAAATAGCCAGGATTTTCCGGCCACTGGGGCAGGGAATCAAAGTGCTGGATTTGCTGAACGACCTGAGGAGACTGGACAACATCCGCGATCTCGATCTGCCCCGAGAGCTTCTTCCACTCCAGCATCTAACCCGCTGCATGGGTGAGAGTGGCATGAACTACTGCGCTCCCTACACTTGCAGGTGGGAGCAGCCGCTCCCCAAGGTGGGACCAGCAATACGTGTAGAGACTGATGGACATGAGATAGCGGAGGAGAAGGACAGTGTGCTTGGAGCAGGGAGTGGCTACAGAGGGAACTGGCTTGTTTTTATTCCCAAGGTTCAAAAGAAGCCTTGGTAAGTGATCTTTTTCTCTTTCACGCGCTTTTGATGATTCTTTTCTATGTAGTGCATGGGAACTGATTTCGTGCAACGCTCATTTGCAATGACCTGCGCTTCTGCACCTGTTCGTGCCGAAACTATAAATAAGGAGGAGATATAAAAAGTCTGGCTAATGCAGTGATATTTAGTTTTGAGCAAGGAGAGAAACTGAAAATACAAATTAAATGTGACAAAAACATCATATATTAGACGTCAGGAAAATGAAAGAGCATTAACTTCAAAGTGAGAAAGCACTAAGTTATTTACAAATGGATAGTGTTTGCTGATAAATACATGAAGCAGAGAAACACACAGACACACACACACACACACACACACACACACACACACACACACACACACACACACACACACACACACACACCGGATCTGTCTTGAATATGTACATTAAGCGTTGAAACATTCAACATTCTAAGTAGATACAGAAAAAACTGTACGCGCATGTATTAATGTGAGGGTACTTGAAGGGTTCATTGGTTTGCTTGTTGTTTTTGTTTTTTAAGTGTACCCGTGCATTCGCTGCATTTAGGCGCAAATGAATATTTTTGAGACTTGACGCAGTGTCTATCTGTCCTTGTGAATGCTTTTGTGTTTTTTTCAGAAGTAGCATCACAAATGTCTTCCCCCGCTCCCTCTTCTCCTCCCCCTCTCTTCCTCCCCCTCTCCCTTCCCCCTTCCACTCTCCTCTTTCCTCTTGCCTCCCTTTCCCCACCCCCTTAAAGGACGCATTGTTCATCCATACATGATTTGAGTACTCTTGATAGTGGCGGGTGGCGGTAGTGACAGCTTTCTCCTGTCGGAAATGCAGTAAAAACATGTGCAGATCAAGCCGAAAGATTGTGTATTTTGTGTTCTCCGAATGCAAGGCAAGCAAAGAAGTTTAATATGAGATTGCAGTGTAGAACTGTACGAAAGCTGGCAAACCGCGAAAGGAGAACTTTATACCGGATGCAGGATTTACCTTATTATGGTAAAGAAGAACTTTTTTTTCAGGCAGGCAAACCCAGATCCAGGTGCGCTTACTTTTCCTCCCCTCCCACTTTTCCTTATGTTGCTAATGCTTACATGTTCAGAGTCGAGTTGGATATTTTAAGAAATCAAAACTGGTTAATTAGAAACCTATAAATATGTCATGTTGTGCAAATGTGGAGCTGTGTTGAGAAGCATTGCGTACTTAGTGTTGCAAGATATTTTTATTAACGTGATTGACTTTACTGTTGTGGTAGATGACTTACGGTACATATTGTGCGAGGCTGGATTTTGTGCGCAGTCCTGAGAGTGTTACTCACACCTTTTCGAATTTTTCGTTGTATGTTTTGTATGTTTTTTGTAGGGGGTTTTCCTTTCGTTTAAGTTTTTTCTTTCCTTGTACGACGGTATGGGGAGAGGGGGGTGGAACTGTAGGGTGGGGGGTGAAGGGGGAGAGAGAAGAGGTGCACGTTGGGGTTGGCGCCGGGGCCAAGAAATGAATGCAGAGGGTCTGATTGATACGTAGGCCTATGTTTGGTTATGGCAATCTGGACGTGTCTGTATGTTTCTTTGTGGGTGGTTTTGTTACACTTGGCATCGCATTCTTGTTCCGAGTTATGTGGTGCAGCTATCGTTGGAGTCACCACTGGGAAGTGAAATGCAATCGGCAAAAAAAGGAATCCTTACCGTTCATTATGTCTGATTAAAAAATAATATCTATGAATTGTAGGGGACTTGCTGATCCGCTGAAGCGAAGAGATGTGTTGAACTATTTAAGAGCTTATGGTCCCTCGGTAATAATGCTTCAAGACATTCGCATAGACAAAGACACTACCAGCAGAATGCTCCTTGAATGGGGTTTTGAAGGATTGATTGCTCCTTGTACTAGCAGGGCATGAGGTGTGGCAGTCTTATTTAATAACAATTTTGATTTCAACATTCATAGTTCCATTCTAGATCCAGATGGTAACTTTCTTTTAGTTGATTTGTCTTTTAAAGACAAGAGAATAACATTAGGAAATGTTTATGGGCCCAATGATGATAAACCTTTATTCTATCGCACCCTTTTTGGATATATTGATGATATTGGAAATCAGGAAATTATTCTAGGAGGTGATTGGAACTTGATATTGAATCAAAAGAAAGATAGTAAAAATTACGTTAGGGTTAATAATAATTTAGCTAGAAATGTATTATTGAACAACATGGAGAGGTTCGAATTGATAGATGTGTGAAGATCAATTCATCCGGATGCCATGAGACTGGGTCACTACGTCACTCAAAGAGCTGTGGTCACGAGGGAAATTACCGCCTGAAATGGCCAGAACACAGCACAGGGTGCAAGCCAGCACAACGGAGACCCTGGCTGTGTTACTCGGTGGATGGTGCAGTGTACGCTGGAGAAAGCGATGGCCTAACGTCTGACAACAGTTGTCTGTTGCAATGTGTTAGTAGTGACTGTGGTGCGTTGATTGCTCCATCGAGAGGAGACGTTATCGCTAGCCGCTGTATGGACGGAAAAAAGTATTCTGTGGGCTATTATTCATCAGTGATAGAAACCATCGCGTGACTATACTACTTTGGGTTTCTTCTGGCCTTTCTTTCTAGTTATCTTCTTTCCGTTCAGTTCTTGTGTCCTGCATGTGTGTTAGTGCGCGCGCAAACGCATATAACCACCCCCACCCACCCCTCTCTCTCTCTCATTCTCTCTCTGACCGTCTGTCTGTCTTCTATTTATTTTTCAGTCCGCCCTTTTATCAGTCAAGTTTCCGAGCACATGCGTATGTGAGCACGTGTGCGCGTTTATGCGAGTAAGCGCGTGCTTTTGTGAGGGTTACACGTTTTCTACTTACTTTGAACAACGTAGAACGTTCTGAATTGTTTAGGTACTAACTCGATGTCACTTAATTGACTTAATTCTGCATATGTCAGTCTCTGGTCATTGAAAAATATCGAGATTATCATTTCACCTATTTTAATATTCGAAAAATTCAGGTCAGATGGATGGATGGATGGATGGATGGATGGATGGATGGATGGATGGATGGATGGATGAGTGGATGGATGGATGGATGGTGTTTTACGGCCTATCAGGCGTTGAAGGCTATGTAAGGTCACTAAGCATGAAAATCACTAAAGCAGTTTAGAGTAGACGCAAATCAAGTCACGGTGTCCCTAGTCATTCCCCTCTAACGAATCGCGTAGGGAGACGCGGTGCGTCAATTCTTATCCCGAAACCACAGAGGGAAGGTCAGATGGAGAAAAGTCTGCTGGGGAAAAAAGTACAGAGAAAAAAAAAGCAGAAAACCATATAGGGCCCAAGCCGCAGGGAGAGAGCATGCTCAGGAAGCACCGGATTTTAGCAGGCAGGAAGGCAGATACGCGCCGCGGACTGGCTGACCTGTGGAAGAGCAGAACGAAGAGCATGCGTGTCTAAAGCACAATAATTTACAAGTTCCTCTAAGGTGAGGTGATTATCAGAAGATTGCAAATGCATCAGAACTGCAAAACATTTGCTCCATGCTCAATCGGTCCAGAACTCCAAGAGGCAAAGTCTCTCATTTGGAGGCGTGTGTCTGCCTGAATTTGTAGATTTTGTTCTCTGTGAAGTTTGGATAAAAAAACAAAGCCCGTCTGAAAATCACCACTTAATTTTACTTTTAGTCCCAACTTTGCTGGTGAAAGCTGGAACGACCCCAAACAATAGTCACAACTTTGCTGGTGACAGCTGGAACGACCCCAAACAATCGTCACAACTTTCCTGGTGACAGCTGGAACGACCCCAAACAATAGTCACAACTTTGCTGGTGACAGCTGGAACGACCCCAAACAATAGTCACAACTTTGCTGGTGACAGCTGGAATGACCCCAAACAATAGTCACAAGTTTGCTGGTGAAAGCTGGAACGACCCCAAACAATAGTCACAACTTTGCTGGTGACAGATGGAACGACCCCAAACAATAGTCACAACTTTGCTGGTGACAGCTGGAACGACTCCAAACACAGACGAAGTTGTGAAGAGGACTGGCGTACAAGTGTGCTGGATGAATTTGAAAGACGTTGAAGGGCAACAACCACAAGAATATGACGTCACTGCATGAACGCCAAGGCACAGCATGCGCAAACATGTCAGTAGACAGAATAAAATGACGACATACTGTCTGTCACTTGGATGTAAGCAAATTCATCAAGAAAAAGATACGTGACAAAAAGGTAACCAAGTGACTGGTTTTTTCTAGAAAGAAATGACAAAAAACCCTCAATCTCTCTTCCATATAGATACTTCATTTCCGAGCATTTCCGTATCGAAAACCATCTGTATATATACATGTATGTCAGAGTCCAGAACTTATACATTTGCCGATTCAAATTTGGGGGGAAACCTTCCAAATTTACCAAATTTGGCAAATCTTGATTTTCAAAAAACAACACTGAAGCCATGTCTTTTCTTTGAGGGTTCCTTTTGCTATTTCTATACCTCGGAATAACGTATCCCCCCCGCAATTACTGATAATAAACAACACAACACACCTCAAGAAAATGAACCAAACTGTATTATCAACATGCTTTTTATTCAATTTACAGCCGAAAACAGGAACTATTTGTCACTGAAAAAGGGGACAAAAGTAAGCTAAAATCAGCGAGGCAGACCGATAACAGCGGGCACTTTTGGGTACCTATAATCTGGAATGTATTCATTCACACTGTTAACCACCTGCCCTGACGAGGCACTCTACCACACTGACACAACTGCAGTGCCCAAATGATAATGAAATGAAGTGATGTGTCGATATCTTACGGTTAAGTCTGATACTTTTCGTACACTGATCAGATTCGATGTGAAACTCGTGAGCTCATAACTCGGCACACTCTTCAAGCAACGGTATGTGTGACATGAGACGACAACATCAAGCTGGGAATCAACTTTTGGATAGCACAAAACTGCATAGCCCGATGCAACTTTATGGAAGGTTTTGCCTCGACGTTGTCTTGGTGCAAGCATGCAACCGTAGCCCATGAATTTAGACAGGTCATACGTCGTGGTCCTGAATTGGACACTACCTCAGTGTCTGAAAGGCTATGAGAATATGGCACAGGTATGCGTGGTGCCCCAGCGACAGCCTGAACTAGTGAAAGCGCAGCAGGTTTCCATGAAGTCTACATGCCTGACCATGCATAACAAGCAAGGCTAAAGTCTTTCAAGTTTTTTGTTTTTTCAAGATTTTGGTGTTTGTCGTGTGTTTTTTTCTTATTTAAAGTTTTTGTGAAAACGCAGATAAAACTCATCAACTCAGTATGTTACATAATGGCTTTTCTGAACTTTTGCATCACTTAAAAAAAGTAAGATTTCTTCTACGGAATGCCCTTTTCTCTTAAATATGCATGTGTGAATCATTAAAATGTGGTTGAAGTAATTATGTAATTTTTCCGACTTAGCCTTGTTTCCTCAGGCACAGTCACATTTTCCAATGCGAAGCAATCTTGATGCCCTGGGAGAGGGCACCATTTTTCTTCACCACCAGCAGGACTCCACTCTGTAGCAAGCTAACTGAGCCAGCTGTCGGGGATGAAATGGAATTCGGGCAGATGAAGAACAAAATACTACTATGTTACTGAAACATTACAATCAGAAATCCTCAGTACACCAGCAACAGAAACGCTGCACTGAAAACTGCAGGACTGCAATGAATCTTGACCCAAGTATATTCTTACATAAAACTTTTTATGGTCACTGTCACGAATCTGATTCAAAGTTAAACAAGAATTTCAATGAAGCATAAAACAACAATCACAGCTTCCTTAAAACACAGTTGATTAAAACACAAGTGAAACAAATAATCAGAGACTAGGGAAGACGTCAAAAGAAAAAAATGTACGGAGTGAGAGGAATTCCGAGAGTCAAACCACAAGTGTTTAGAGATTGATTCTTGGGTGTGATAAAAAGTTCCTCCCCAAGAACCAGGTGAAGATCATGAAGGTTTCCTGGGGATGACGTCACCCAATGTAATGAGTGTTGAAAAGTGGAGGAGGGTTATCAAAACAATAATTAATTATTGGTACTATTATTCCTGTATGACATTATCATTTCAGTTTCTTTCACTCCAAGCTAATGAGTCAAACCGCTAGCATTCTATATAAAAAAGTATGGGACTTTTCCTTCCCTTGCAGTTGTAATGACAGTGACTAGATCTAAAGGGTTTGAAATATTTTATTTCTCCACAAGAAAAATGGCACACAAAAAAGCACATTTCTACTAAGGAAATTATTCAACTTTTCTTATTCACTGCAGTGAAGAATTAACCCTAACAACAATAAGCTTGGCCTGAAAATCATCGACAAAAATGAAATATTTAGCATGTTGTTTATGCAGAAAGTAAAAATGATCATAGCCTCTGCATACTTTTGGGAGGAGAAGACTTATTGCTTGCACGAATTACTTTGCACTCTGCTTATATGCAGGACTGGACCTTTCTACAATAACAGTAGATGCACTCGTGCATGAGCGAGTTACACCTAGTTGTTTCCCACAATTATATAAGAGAAAAGACACAGCATCAGCTAAATGTGTTGCTTTGCCATCATACAGTGCTCGACGGCGTCATATTCAGTTCTGTTCAAAAGATTAACATGTCTGGGAAAAGATTCCCCCACATGGAACTTTTAAAAGGAATGTTTGATGAGTAATATGTTGGCATCAATATTTTCAGTTGAGGGGGTGGGGGTGGGGGTGGAGGGGGGGAGTTGAGGTGGTTGAGAGAGTGGGGGTGGGTGGGTAGGGTGTATGTGCAATTATCATCATCAGCAGCAGCAGCACCACCACCACCACCACCACCACCATCACTACCATTATCATGCAACAGCAAAAATATTAAGAAATGTAAGAAATTCATGGTACTATACATTTGTCTTTCATCATAGAAAGTAACAAATTTTTTGCTGATCATCAACATCACAATTTAAAGTACAAGTATCTAAGCACACATTTATTTGGTTTGGTACACAATATAGCTGAGATCAAGACATATCTCTCCTAACTGTATTTTAAAAAATTTCACTTACAATTTCTGATATCCTCATCTACATTGACTGTCAACAGTTTCAAATAAACATTAACAAAAAATAAGTACAAAGGCAGGCTACATGTAAATTCCTAAATACATGTATAAAGTTATGTTTAACAATAAAATGCATCCAACATTGACAGCCCTCTAGGTAATGACAAGTATGATTCAGGTGGAGGATTTGTTTTGTAAGTTTATACAAAGGAGTTGAACTCGCGTTTGCAAAAGCTTGGTCCATTGATGGGCTCTGCTTGGTAGCCTCGCCTGAAACACACAAAAGGACTCATGACAGCATGCCGCGACATGCATGCATGTATGAGTGTGTGTAAATGCATGATGAGCGTAATGTCTGTGAAGGAGTCAATATAAAATCACTTTTAAATGTGTACTTGTCTGCTCATGTATGTATGTGTGAATTTATACCTGCCTGGGAACTTTTGGGTATATACACACACACACACACACACACACACACATATATATATATATGTCTTTGTGTTTATTGACGTTCACATCTTCATACTTGTGTGAGTATCCATATGTACCTGTGTAAATGCTGACATTGTGAACATTCAGTGAACAAGAAGGGCAAAGCCCACACAACTCACATGCTGAGAGGATATGAAAAATTGCTGTTTTTTAGACAACATTTACGGCCCCTGCGACCTTGACCTTGAAGCAAGGTCGAGTCACTATGAATGTTTTTTGACGCCTTGTCATCATACACCATCATGCCAAATTGGGTGTTGATAGACTTAATAGTCTCCGAGGAAAAATCCAACGTTAAAGTTTTTTTTACAGACGACAGGACGCCCGGACGGACGACACGGTTGACCTAGTATGAAAGAATAACATGTGTACTACAATCTTATGAAGTTTGGAAGAGTTATCATCCATAGTTCAGGGTCAAGGTCACTTGAAAATATGTATACAATTCAACTTTAAAGAGCTCCTGTGACCTTGACCTTGAAGCAAGGTTAATCAAACTTGTATCAAAAGATAGGGATTACTTTGCCCTATATACCATATATTAGTCAGGTATCCAATCTCAAAAACTTCAGAGAAAATTGGGAAAATGTGAAAAATTGCTGTTTTTTAGACAACATTTATGGCCCCTGCGACCTTGACCTTGAAGCAAGGTCGAGTCACCATGTATGTTTTTTGACGCCTTGTCATCAAAGTTTTTTACAGACGACACCACGCACGGACGGACGAAACAGGTGAGTACATAGACTCACTTTTGCTTCAAATGTGAGTCAATAAAATGACCCTATAAACTAACTCCTTTGACAGGCCCATTAAATTAGAAAGTCAATGAAATGTCACAGACAATTACACTTAACAACAGATTTTGCTATTACTAGTCAAATCCATGTTTAATTGCACAGCTTTTGCTCTGATCAGACTTTCAACAAAAATGTTATCCCATTTTATGTGAGGTTAGGGCCAAGGATGGGGGCGGCTGCCTACCTGACCATGCGGCACCTCATCTCTTCCAGTCTGGGAATGGCAACCTGTCCATTCTTCAGGGAGGCGTCACTCCACAGCCGCTCTGCCACCACAGAGGCCCGAGGCCTGCACACACACAGCCAGTCATGGCATGAGAGGTTAAGAAGTTAATGACAGTGGTGATGATGATGGACTTAGATGACAATGATGAAGGCAGTCATGATGACAATGATTAATGATAATGTCGCTGCCAAAGATGATTCTAATGACCAAACAGAACAATACCCCAGACTGCCCCACCACCCATCCCCCTTCAATACAACATCTAGCACAAATGATAAAAATAGGACGTTTTCTTCATATCAAAATACCTTGCACATTAGACCAACACAAATTTATAGATCCTTTACTCTGTGCTTCATTTTACAGTGTCCACAAGCAGAAATTCATCATTGGATATGCCTCAGGCATATATCATTTCAACAATGCAGGCACACAATGCAAGACCTTGCACACCAGTCTCAGACAGTCATTGGTTAAGACAGAAGAAAAAAAGAGAGAGATCCAGCTTTGCCACTCACCAGAACCTGCTGATGAGGTTGGTGTCATCCACGTACTCTCCCCACATGGTGGTCTCGCCTCCCATCACCAGCGCCTTCTGTTCATCGGTGCCTGCAATGCACACATACATACACACACTATGAGCTGTGATGGCAATGTTCCATAAAATGAGCACATTTCTGACTTTTCAAAGCCTCCTGCAAGGGCACTGTGCAGGAAAGATAAGTTAATGACTCAATTTGAAATGACTCAACTAGTAACAGTGATCTGAACAGTCAACTTTGAGTGCAGCCCTCATCCAAAGTCTGGGAACATGCAAGTAAAAAATGTTAAAATAAATATATTTTAAAAAAATTTAAACAATGTATCAACAGTAAAAACTGTCAAATTTTGGGAAGCACAAACTAAAGTTTTTTCCCCCCTGAAGAGTGGTTATTACTACCCATTTCAGTAGTACTTGCAAGACTAATGCTATTTATTGTGACATGCTCATGTACATACATAATTTTAACAACACAATTAGTGGCTTTCAACCTGATCAAACCAAGAACAGTTTCCATACATGGCCAATTTGCAATAGTGCCCCACATCAGTCAGCAGGCCTGACCATTGAACTTGACACCACAGAGAGAAAAATGGAAAACTGACTTTAATTACTTTGAGTCCCTTTATGAAACATTCGTTATAAAAGGCAAGACAACCATGTCACAGTTTTCAAAGGAAAAGTAAAATATAACAAAGGAACTGACAGGATCATGGCAGGGAAAAAAAATCGCACTTTGAATAGGTAGCGGCAGCCAAAATTTTCCTTCCGGTATATGCTATTAATTTGTGCAGTTTTACTTAGAGATGGATGGATGGATGGTGTTTTACAGCCTATCAGCCTCTGAAGGCTATGTAAGGCCACTAAGCATGACAATCACTAGAGCAGTATAGAGTAAACGCAAATCATGTCAAGGTGTCCCTAGTTATTCGCCTCTTACAAATCATGTATGGAGACGTGGTGGGTCAATTCTTACCCCAAACCCACAGGGGGTTTTTACTTAGAGACTGGTAATACAAGATATTAAAAAAAAGAGCAAGAGGATATCTCTTTTGGTTGCGGAGATATACCACTGTAAACATGCTATTCTGTCAATGAGCCAGAAACAACCAATTTTCACCCAATTTTAACCACTTGCAAAATTTGCCACGAAAGGACCTCAAAAAAGAAACAGCAATTTTTACTAACCTTTTGTTGTTGGAAATCCACTGTGCCAAAGGCAATGCTTTGTGAGTAAAATTGCTGGATATACAATAGGCCAAGCTAGGGACAAAAGAGTATTTCCAAATGTAGGTATTTGCTCTAAATGGCAAGTTTGAAGGGCTCCTGTGCAGAATAAAATGAGCAGACAAGTCCCAAAATAAAACTTTGAATGGATCATTTACATGACAGTTCAGTTTTTGTTTCCAAACTGCACACTTTATTCAAATAAAACTGCCAATGTCCCAAACTTTGAAAAAACTTCAATTTGTCACATGGAAAAAACTCAGTTTCAAAGAGGTGGCAAATTTGAAACTCTAATATCTTTTAAACAAATGAAGATACACCCAAGAAATTTTGTTTGTTGGTTTGTTACACTACATTTTACTCAACCATATAGCCACTAACATACATAGGTTACTTTTCTTAATTACAAATGTTTAAAAACATACATAAGACCGTTGGAAATTGGGGATGACAAACGTCAAAGAGTGATTTTCTTTCGAGAGTAGTTAAAAGCACAGCTCAAAATGTTCATGTGAATCAGTACTTTTTACAATTGCACACATGTCTACTTAAATAAACTTGAAAAATTCTGGATAGAACCTACATACAGGCAAAGACACCCAACTCGAACACGCTTACGGCGAAAGCGCGGTTACCACACAAAGAAAACCTGGTCCCGATTATTCTCTTCTATAAGTCATGTTCTGAAGTACCCTCAACTGGAAAGGAGATATTTCGCCACTCAACTCGAAAAGCGCTTACCACACAATGGAAACTTAGCCCCAAACACCCCGATTGTTCTGTAACTTTTCTGCACAACTCGAAACTCTTGTCATGGTACTTGATCAAACCCAGGTGGCCGGTGGTCAGTCTATGTCTCATCCCGAAGACTCCTCACAATCACTCATCTCGTAAGCTTAAAGCACTCTTAAACTCTCCTGCTGGTACTTGAGCAAACACAGCCTGCCAGCGGTCAGCCTGCATGTCTCATCAAGAGGTAAGTGACCTACATTACTCAAGGAGACCTATTGTGTCCCCGTACTTGCTATTTTTAGCACTCTGCCGAACTCGAAAACATGGATAGCACACAATAGAAAGGTGGTCCCTTCAATTTCGTCTTATCCGTCTTTGCCTGTATTTAATACTTAGTTCACTCTGCACCAGGAGGCACACAAGGCCTCCATGCACTCTTTCCAAACTATTCTCTCACTGGCCACCACCTTGACCTCACACCAGGTCCTCCACCCTGCTTCCATTGTCTGTCTCAAACTTTCATCTCAGAGTATTCTGTGAGATAGTCTTATAATGTACATGTCTACCTATCCATATTTTACATAATATCAAAAAAGCAGCTCGATCATCAAGCTCTCCCACATCCACAAAGCAGTTATTGCACAAGCCTCTACTACTGGAAGAAACAACATCAATTCAGGCATTTGCCATGCAAACTTTGATTCATCCTGCCACAAAATACCCTAAAAGATATCAGTTTTCTAAGTCATCAAGCAAGTCACCGAGAAAACTCTCTATTCTGTTAAAAAATTATTCAGATTCAGCATTTGATGGTGCTGCAGTCTTCGGATGCCATGGTTGACTCGACTGGACTTATCATTAAGCAGATGTGTATCCAAGATTAACGCTGTTGTCTGCTTTGATCAGCTTGCGCGATGTTCACATGACAAAGTATCATATTTGTATTTACTGCATTCAGCATAAATTCCTTTTTCAACTGAATGCAAAGATGCTTGTGTATATGATACTGATTGTCCATAAACATTATTTTGATTTTGATGTTGTTCGCGCACACAAGCACGCCATTCTGGTCGCTATAGTAATAAAGCCAAGGCAACCTTAACATCTGACGGGTTTTCCTGGTCTAAATTGAGTAGCGTAGGGTTTGCACGACCTTTACAGCACTGGTTTGGTATCCAGCGCATTTAGCCTTAATTCCTCTTTCTGTGCATGCAAAGATGCTAGTGTGTATGTTTCCGATTGTCTGCAAACGTGACTTTGATGCTGATGGTGATTGAGCTCAGAAGCCGAATCGCTCGCTATTGTAAACATAGGCAACCTTGATTTTGACGAGCTGGTTACAGTGGATAGCCCTGCTTTGATTAGCTGGCGGTAATTTTACACGCCCTTTACGGCTTTACTTTTGTATTCATCGCATTCAGCATACATTCCTCCTTACAATGCACGAAGGTGAAATAGTGGATATTTTCCCGATTGTCTGCAAACATGACTTTTATTTTGATGTTGATTGCATGCAACATCACCCGCTATAGTAAACAAAGGGGACTTCGATTTCAGTGGGGTACCCCACTTTGATTAGCTGGTGGTAATTTTGCATGACGTTTATGACATTAGTTTTGTATCCATCATATTCAGCAGAAATTGCTTTTTCTGAAACGTATAGGTTCAGCTATGTTTTATTCAATAGTTTAACTGTAAAAAACGCAAGAAAGAGAGCTTAATTTTTAGCACAGTTTTGATAGGTTTTCTCAGTGCATATTAATTAACAATACCAAGTTTGAGGTTTAGAAAACAAGACCACTACCTTTCTCCCTCTGGTCTGAGTTATTTTTGGAACAATAACAGTGAATGGAGAGCAGATAGGGGAGATTTCCACGCTCACATCACGGTCGAAAATGGTGCATAGCCAGTGACCGCTGTGCGCGTAAGTGCTACCGGGTAGTGCTCTATTTTGTTCTTCCGTGCCCTTATACTCACACTCCACGAACACAAAATTAGCAGAAAATAGACATGAGACACGAATCTTTGATTTCCACTAAGATTTTCTGATAAACGTGACATTTGCACACCACAAAAATCACATACAAAATGATGTATTTTTGGCCTTGCGATGAGTTTTCCCGCATAAACACACGTAGGCTGCCGCTACCTACTTTGAAGACGATTTGTACAAATATAAGATTTTATTAGAAAACTTGAGCCCAGGTGTTATAGCCATGAGTATCCATTTTCTTCCATTGCTAGGGCAGTACAGCAGGTATGATCCCAATAAGGTCTTCAGGACAAGTGGGATATTCCCTGGAAATGTTTCAAGAAAAGCAACAGATGAGTGATGATGTGTTGAAAAATGCTGTGTAGATGACTGAAGATTAGTCACACCTGTGAAATCCTGTGGATCACATGCATAGTACTGGGGCCAGTCATTGCCGTAGGCGATGTAGTTGAGGTACCAGCAGGACGCCAGCAGAGTCTTGTAGCCAAGCTTGGTCACATTGGCCATCTCACTCTGCCAGTGATCCTTCCACACCTCCACCACTGTGTCTGGCTGTACCTGCAGCAGAATGCATAGGCCTCTTGTGAGCAAGCAGTCAGCATTATGTTCAACAGGCTTTCATGCAGGCTCGGATACTATCAAATAACAATAACCACTTCCTGCAACTGTTCATATATACAACATGAATGACTGGCTAAAATGTGTATATCATGACAGCCCCAAGGCTCACAAACAATGAATATTTTGTTCAAATCATTCTTTCTCCTAAAAGCCAACACTGTCATATACCAAATGCAAGATCTTGGATGCATCTCAGACCTCTAGATGCAGCAGGAAGACACGAGAAAATGTTGACAGAGCTTGTCAAGAAAATGAGAGATGCTCTTATTTCTTCATGCTATGGAATATTTTTATTGACACAACTTATTCTGCATTCTGGCCCTCTGATTTGACAAAGATGGAATAACAGCATGCACTGCACAGTGCTTTCAATGATTCAAATTTCTTATGGATGGTAAATCCCATCATGCTGTTGAGAATGCCACTTATCAACGATATACATAGGGGTTCCTCGACTAATCTTACATAGGGTCCACTGACTATCCACATTAAATTGCATGTGCTCAATTTTAATAAACATTCATGCATCTTCTCAAGTGTACTTACATATGCTCCATTGTCAATGACCTCTTGCCAGATTATGCTTCCCTTGTTAAGGTCCTTGACAATGTTGAGAACACTGGAAAAGATGAGAGAGATCTCTATTTCAAGGGTTTTAATATAACAACTTTTAATAAGGAAAAAAACCACACATACACACAATCTTTCTCACACACAAACACAGGAATGTGCACAAAATACCCTGAACAATGCCTATCATCCTCCAATACTAATTGCACATTTCATATGATTATGGATGAATGATTGGCTTAGTTCATCAACCATTACCTTGGAATGAGTCTTTTATGCATTCAATCATTAGAAATAAATGGCAATTTCAAAAGACTGCAAATTCAAAATCATTTAAAGCAGGTGGATGGAGGGAGGGATGGAAGGAAAGAGAGGAGGAGGACAAACAGGAGGAGGAGGAGGAGGAGGAGCCACAGCAGCAGGAACAGGAGCAGCAGCAAGATGAGGAGACAGGAGAGGCAGAGGGAGGAAGAGGACAATGATGCTGGATGGAGTTTTATGGCCTTTCAGCCTTCAAAGGCTGTGTAAGGCCATTCATAATGAAAAAACCATTAGAGCAAGTTATTATGAGAGCGAGTCAAGTGACAATTTTCCGCACAGGGAAATGCAGGGGTCAGTCCTTACCCCCAACCCACAGGGGGTCTGTTCTTACACCCAGCCCATATTGGAAAGGAGCAGGAAGAGCAGCAGGAAGAGCAGGAGCAGGAAGAGCAGGAGCAGGAAGAGCAGCAGGAGGTGGAGGACTAGGAAGAGGAGGAGGAGGTGGAGGACTAGGAAGAGGAGGAGGAAGGGGCAACTGGATAATAGGATAAGAAGAATGGACACAGAGAGAAAAATAAATATAAAGAAAAAGAGAAGCCTGAGGAAAAGGGAGAAGGAGGAATAGTAGAAGAAGAAAGGAAGTAGAAACAGTAGTTAGAGGAGGAGCAGCAGCAGGAAAAGGATAAAGCAGCAGGAGGAGGAAGAGCATCAGGAAGAGGAGGAGGAGGGGGAAGAGGAGTTGGGAAAGACACATTTTCTGACCATCATATTTGAGATATTTTAACTAATAAAATGTTTTTCAACACCTCAAGTAAGTTTCATACACTCTCATTGTACGCGTACAGTGGACACAATGATTCACAGAGAAAATTTTATTGTACAACATTACAAGTTGCAAGTGGTGCTGTTCACCTACTGATGTTTAAATCATATAAAGTAGCACATAACTTGATGGCAAAATTCTCACATAATGCAGAAAGTGTCTGTAATTAAAAATCTGATAGCATTGCAAAATGCTTTAAGTGGGTAAATGTGACAGCCTCATTAAATGATATCAATAACTGGAATTATAATACTTTTTCAATCAAAGGCATAATCATTTTTTTCAAGCAAGACAAATACAAGGATAAATATCCACCAATGCCAATTGTTCAGAACAGCTTTTGTTCAGACCTGTTTTCCACAAGAGGCTCCTCCAGTGTCTACCAACTTGGATCTTCACAGACAGTTTCAGAGAGTTATCAGTGTCACATTTTGACTTAAGGCAGTTACAAGAAGTTTGGTCCAACCTTCAAAGAAACTGCTCTGACTTCACTGTCTAATTATTGCAAACCACATGACTATCATGCACTGGGTACTTTTGGCTTCAAGTGCCATTGACCCCAGATTCACTGCATTGCGATGATGACAAGAATAACACTTCTCCTTCCTTTTGAACAGATCATGCCAGCACACACTGTAAACAGACCAGAATGTTTGAATAATTTCTTAATAGAAGCGCTCTTGCTTACACCATAGAAATCATTTTACCATATATGGTAACAAACCAAAAATGGCTATAACTAGAAGATACCAAGCATTGGTCAAGTTTTGCCTTTAATCTGTTTTTGGGTGTTGCTGCTGACATCAATGACTTCTTCCCATCATTCAGGCTCACTGGGGAATATCTAGGCAAAAGCCATCACACCAGTCTCCTCCACTTTGGATGAAGGACTCATAAGCCTAAAACCAGTTGCTCTCTTCTTCACAGTCAAGTTTCCAGGAGAAAATGCAAACATGCATCTGCAGAGAGCTTCTGCACTAAAATACTTTTTCCACATACAAAGCATCACGGGATGATGAATTCCAGGATGGGAATGATGTATTGAGATCATACATGTGAAAAAATCTTTGCTTCTCTTTGTCTCACTACACCTCATCCATAACAATTGCATGCTGTTTATTTGAGGAGGCAAGCACTGACAGAGGCTTTGGAAATGGGAGGGAAGGGAGACACAAAATGGACAAAAATGTAGAAAGCAAGAGGAAAAGAGGCTGGAGATGTGAAAACAAGTGCGTGAGAGAAAAGCTAGTGAAGGTCAAGCAGAGAAAGAGGAGCGTGAGGAGTAGGAATGAGCTGGGGAGCAAGCATAGGTGCAAGATGAGCAGGATGAGGGCGAGCCAGAGCAGATGCAAGACAGGAGTGGAACCAGGACAGGGTACACTGGTGCAGTATGAGGAAGACGGGGCAGGACAAGACGGAGCAGGACAAGAAGGGGCAGGACAAGACGGAGCAGGACAAGACGGGGCAGGACAAGACGGGGCAGGACAAGACGGAGCAGGACAAGGCGGGGCAGGACAAGATGGGGCAGGACAAGACGGAGCAGGATAAGACGGGGCAGGACAAGACGGGGCAGGACAAGACAGAGCAGGAGCGCCACAAGGTGCAGGCAGAGCAGTTTAGAGAAGACAAGTCAAGGAACAGTCAAAGTTTTCTCACTTTTCAGACAAGGTCTACCTTGGCTACTAGCACAATTTGGCCCATCATTTTAAAAGTTTTGAGGAAATTCAACAAGACTTCAAGTGAGTAGAATACATTTTATTATTTCTTATTCTGCATGTATATTATACAGAATATAATACACTGGGAAGGGGGGTGGGGGGGTGGGGGTGGGGGTGGGGGTGGGGGGAAGAAATCAATGTACATTTTTGATTGTTGTGAGAAGTTGTTCACCCATTGAGGATAAAGTCCTTTAAAAATAACAATAAAACTTGATGGCACGATGCATACATAATGTAGCAAATTTCTAAAATAATTTATGGCATTGCATATAGCTGTAAGTACGCAGAATGTGATGGCTTCACTGAAAGGGTATCAATCATTAAAATAATAATGTCTTTTCAATTAAAGCTTGATTCATTTTCTGAGGCAAGATAAATGCGAGGATGGCCATCTACCAATGCAAAGTGTTCAGAACAGCTGTAGTTCAGACCTGCCTTCCAAACAGATTCCTGGAATGTCTATCCAACTTGATCTTGAGAAAGCTTCACGAAGGCATCAGTGATACTGAATGACTAAGGCTGCTACCAGAAGTATGGCTCCACCTTCAAAGACACTGACTGCTCTGGCTTTGCAGTCTGTCCAAGTCAGTACAATCTACATGTACACCAGGCCTGTCATGTGCTGGGTGTCTTTGGCTTGCTGTGTCATCGCCCATATACCTCAAGGCATGTGATCATCCTGCCATGCAATAATTTCAAGAGTAACACACCTCCCTCCTTTCGAACACATCCAGGTCAGACCACACTAAAAGACCAGCATGTATTTAGTATTTCTGAGTAGGGATGCATGTGCTCATATTAAAGAGGTCCTTCTATCATGCAGGGTACCAAGTCAAAAATGGCTACTGCTCTTCTGATTTAAAGCCAGATGTGTGTGTTTAATCTTCGGCTAGGATAATCCCTGTGCACATCAAGGATTTCATTCCATCATTAATAATAATAATAATATAGTTTATTCATACGCACATACCTTCCCTTGACAGGCAAGCTCATGGTAATTACAATCCAAAGAATCAACACTCATAAAACTGCTCAACACCACATTCCCACAAAAACTCACACACTACACACATAAACAAAAAAACTAAGATCCAATAGAACAAACTATACAATATACACAGCACTTGCCGGCCAGGTCAAGTAAGGCGAAGCAGCTCAGCGGGAAAGGCGAATCAGAAGAGATGGGTCTTAAGAGCACTTTTGAACTGGGGCAGAGTGTCAGAATGACGGACAGAGAGGGAGACTTTTTCAGGTGACAGGTCCAATATAGGAGAAGGCACGCTGTCCTTGAGTTTTCTTGTTACAGCGGGGGACCTTAAGCATTCTTGAGTCAGCAGCTGAGCGTTGAGATCTGGTGGGCATGTAGACTAAGAATTTCTGTAAGAGCGTGTGGTGCGGTGTTGTTGATGGCCTTGAAGCACAAAGTAGCAAGTTTATAATCTATCCTCTGAGAGATGGGGAGCCAGTGAAGTGTATGTAGGAGTGGTGAGACATGGGTATGCTTGGGGCATCAAAAAACTAGCCTAGCAGCACAATTCTGAACTTTCTGGAGTTTGTTAAGCAGTGTCAGGGATGCCAGCGAGAAGAGAGTTTCCATAGTCGAGACGAGACAGAACAAGTGCTGTGATGAGAGTTTTGGTGGCCTGCTGAATGACGAATGGTACTAATTTTCCTTAACTCGTAATATGCTGACAGACTTTGTTGACATGAGCTCTCATTGACAGATCATCGTCAAACATGACGCCTAAATTTCTAACAGACTGAGAAGACGATGTCACTGTGACCAATTGTTAGTTTGAGGGCCTGATCCGATTCACCTCTGCCGCCCACCAGGAGTGCTTTAGTTTTTGAGTCATTGAGTTGGAGCTAGTTCCGGGTCATCCACTGTTTCACGTCAGTGATACAGTGTTTGCTGGTAGAAAGAAGAGAGTGGATTTGACTGGGATGAGAGGAGTTGTAGAGCTGGGTATCATCAGCAAATTCACTGTGAGAGACTAAAGGACTATCAATTACATTGGAGAGTGGTTGGGTGTACAGCAGAAACAGCAGAGGACCCAGAACAGAGCCCTAAGGGACTTCGTACTTGAGAGGTGTAGGATCAGAAGCAAAACCAGAGATCGAAACAGTCTGTCTACGTTCTGAGAGATATGAATGCAGGAAAGAGTGCCAAGTTCTCAATGCCAAAAACGTTTCTAAGACGGCTGAGAAGAATTCCATGGTCTATTGTGTCGAAGGTGGCACTCAAGTCTAACAGAGGCCAACTGAAGACCTCTGGGCAAGGGGACTTCAGACCCATTTCCTCCAATTGGGAAATATCATTCCAAAGCCCAAGACCACTTGCTGTCTACCTGAGTCCTTTTGTTATCACAGCCAAGTTTCAGTGGGAATGTTCAGCCAGGCATCTGCAGAAAGCTTCTGGGGAGATCATGTTCTAAAATTCTTATCCATGTACAAAGCACTACGAGATGAGAATAAATTCAGAAATGGCACTAAAATCAGTTTTGTCATAATTACTGGTAGTGAGAAATTGCTTGTCTTTCTGCATCTCTCTACACCTTATTCATGACAACTAAATACTGTTTCTGGGACTGGCCACACACAGACACTGTCCTTTGGTCATAAAAAAAGCACGCATAACTATCAGAATTCCCAAACCATCCATGGTGTTAAGATTTCTAGCTCATGCAAGCAGGCACAAAGAAACAGTTAAGTTTAATGTTGACAATTATGATACCTTTCAAAGCACAAAAAGTGCATTGCAAAATCACTCACAGCATTCAACAGCCTTAAGTTTGATGTTTACTTTCAAGCATTGGCCCCCAATGACTCTGCATCTACCTCATATAATGTAAGGTAGTTACTGTCTATCCAAAGTACAACTCACACAAAATACAACACCTTCAAGACAAATTGCTTGACCATATTAAACAATGTTTACAATGCGCTCTGCCACAAGAACTTGAAAAAGCACATACAAGCTATGACAGCTGTTGCATAAAGTACCATTGTGGTATCGGTGATTATAAAACCGTTACATTGATCATTCTTGGGACGTTCCTGTTGTCAAAATCCAAATCAATTTTTCCCAAATGGATTTAGTTGCAAATAACTTCAACACAACAATGGACAAGTTTTTGAGGGTTTTTTCCTTACATAAGCAAAACCTATTTCTACAAAACTTCATATAAACAACATTTTTAATATCTGCAATTTACTCAAATCAAAGCCATTAAAGTTAATAAAAACATTTTAAAACTCTTGCTAGTGCAACTAATCTCTTTGAAATAGGTGATCACATAAAAGTATAAAATATAATCAGCTAGATATGAAACTATTCTTCATCTCAAATACAAATTCATTCTAGCTTATGTCAAATTGCTGTTAGTATTATTTTAAGCATATGAGGTTACTTGGGTGCTGAAGTTTCTCTACATTTTAGAGAGTCAGCACTCAAACTGTTGTTGCACCAGACAGTTGCCAGTCTCAATCCCCAAACTCTGTACGACAGAAACTGGGGCCATTGACAGGCTCTGCAGGAATGCCTCTCCTGGAACAAGACAGAGCAGAGTAAGGGGAGGTACCTAAATTGCACTGCATATTTACATCGTGGGTAAATAATAATTTCCAGTGCAACAGCATGGGAGGACATTTCTTCATTGACTGATATGTGTACATGATATGTTTTGTCATGTATCCTTGACTGATATGTGTACATATGTTTTGTCATGTATCCTTGACTGATATGTGTACATGATATGTTTTGTCATGTATCCTTGACTGATATGTGTACATATGTTTTGTCATGTATCCTTGACTGATATGTGTACATGATATGTTTTGTCATGTATCCTTGACTGATATGTGTACATGATATGTTTTGTCATGTATCCTTGACTGATATGTGTACATGATATGTTTTGTCATGTATCCTGCACGTCTTTATTTTGAAATCGCGACAAGATTAAATCAAGTCATGCACGAGTCTCCTTTGTGAGGTATGTGTGTGTATGTATGCATGTGTGTGTGTGCATTTGCACTTGTACATGTTTGTGTGTGCATGCTCACATGCCTAACGCAGCAGTGTAAGCTTATTTATGTGTACAGGTGCATGTGTGCGTACACCTGTGGGATCATGCATTTGTGTGTGGGGGTGGGGCATTTGTGTGTGTGTGTGTGTGTGTGTGTGTGTGTGTGTGTGTGTGTGTGTGTGTGTGAGCATGCATATGTGGTCAAGAGTACAGAGGTGAGCATAGGGCGAATTCTGCTACCAGCCTGGGAAGTTTTGCCTCTCAAAATCAAACTTAAAATCCCACAGTCTTCCAACTTGTTTTGCTGTATTCAGAATAGATTAATGTTTCTGTCAATAAAAGTTTTTGTCATTTAAAAAATGCTACATGTTGAGTTATTTGTGTTTTTGTGTGAAAGATCGTGTGTTGGGAACCGGAAAGAGAGTGACACTTTTCAGAAGTGTTCTTTTTCGCACAATATTTCACACACACGGAAAGCAATTTCAATGCATGTTTTCCGCCTTTTTTGAACTTGGGACATTGTTCTTCATAAGAGACTAACTGATAAACAAAAATGATAACCCAGAATCATTACAATTATTTCATTGATTTTGTGTTAAGTTATGAACAACATTGTGCAATGTTATGAACAACTGCTTACTATTTCATTCAAGGCTAATGTATACAGATTTAGTATGCCTGGCAAGGGTTGCAATTGTAGCTGTCTTCCCTATGCACCCACTGAAACATTGTTCCTGATTCTAAATTAGAAATGGGTCACTTGTACTTAAGAAATAAGTGTGTCACAGTGTTATGTTATGAACATCCAATGACCTAGTCGTCTATTTTTAGGTGTACAAATAGTTAATTCATTAATTTTTTTCTGCTTTTCTGATGTACATTGGTTGGATTAGGCCATGTAAATATGTGTCTGGATGCAACAGGTGTGTTTAAATGGGAAATGTGTAACTTTTTCAAAAGGTTACGAGACATGACTCATGTCACAGCTTAGTGTCCAACTCAGTACTCTTGACCATGTGTGTGTGTGTGTGTGCGTGTGAGTGTGTGTGTGTGTGTGTGTGTGTGTGTGCGCGCATACATGCATGTACATGTATGACTGTTGGTCACAATTAAGTCCTGTTTTGGAAATTTTGTTGGGGTTGGAGAGGGAGGGAAAGGGTATGGATGAATATGTTTGTGCTTAAATTCTCTGGGATGTCAACAAAATGACCACAAAATTAAGCAAGCCAGATTGTCTGTCTATCAGTGTGCGTATGTATGAATGTAATTGTCTGCCAATGCAGACCATGTGCCACTTCTCTCTGGCCTCAGAGCTGTTAACTACAGTCATCACTTTCCTACAGAGAAAGTGCAAGGAAAAGTCTCATGTTGTCCAAGACCAGCAGACAGCCTACCTGACCATGCGACACCTCATCTCCTCCAGTCTGGGAGTGGCTGCCTGCACGTCCTTCACCGAGGCGTCACTCCACAGACGTTCTGCCACCGTGGAGGCTCTGGGCCTGCAAGCATAAGAAAAATGTCTGTACTTCTGGCACGTATAAAACCTCCTACAGGAAAACTTGTTCTTTTCCTAGTAAAGTTTGTCAAATACTTCCTTTCAACTGATTGTAGTCTGACAACATCAGAAAGCATTCTAAAAACTTTGTCTTCATTGGAAATAAAATTTGAGGAGAAAGTACCTCCCCAAGGTGATCAACAATGAGTATGCAAGATGTCTCCATATTGAAACAGCTCATGACTGGCGTGTTGCACAATCATTACTGAAACGATGGCAGCTCTGCCTCCCTTTGTCTTCAAGTATTCATGGTCGGACAGCCATGGGCTGAAAATCAAAACAAAGTGGCATTTCCTGCTCCCTTGCTCTCAGGGAAAATAAGTCCACTTTCTTCATTGACATGTGACAACTGCATACTAATCAATGGCGGTTACCATGAAGGTTTCATTCAAGCTACACTACAGCCTGGAAGAAAAGGCAGAAGTTCTGTACACCACAGCTAGTAGAGTAGAGGCATACAGTACTGACCAGAAGCGCTGAATCATGTTGGTGTTGTCCACCCACTCTCCCCAAATAGATGCCTCTCCCCCCATGACCAGGTCCTTCTGGGCATTGGTGCCTGCAAATACACCAAGGGTTGGGACAGTCAGCAGTGTGCAAAGAGAAACCCTGAGTGATGCAGAGACATAAGACAACATCTGTGCCCTACCCCATCTAAGGAATCCGTCTCAAAATGTGTTACAAAATACTGAACAGCATTTTAATGTTTTATTTTTCACCATGCAGAAGAATGTAACCATTATGACCACGGTCAGTTTTCCCAATATGAACAGATGGGAGATTAAAAATAGCAGCACAAAAACCTTTCTTTGTTGAGGATATGACACCCTCCTTGGAGAATGGATTACTACAAACCATTCCTCAGTGTGAAGACTCCAACACTGTGTCAAATCATCAATCAACATTATTCCATGCAAGATGTTTGTGGTTGTATTACACCTGACCATAAGATATTTGGCTCCAAGGCAACAGCACTCACATGTGTTTTACTCACCTGGGAAGTTGTGGGGGTCACAGTTGTAGTATCGTGGCCAGTCAGTGCCATAGGCGATGACGTTGAGGTACCAGCAAGATGCCAGCAGGGTCTTGTACCCCAGTTTGGTCATGCTGGTCATTTCTGATGCCCAGGCATCACCGTACTTCCACACCTCCACCACAGTGTCTGGCTGTACCTGTATGCAGGGCTCAGTCAGCAGTTTGCAGAGCAGGACAACTAAACAGTGAATACAATGCAGCAAGGGAAAGAGCAGATGTTCACTAGAGGTGTGAACAAATGCAAAAATTAAAAAAAACCCAGTCTGAAATTCCACCATACAAATTGATAAAAAGGAAAATGAAAAATCTGGTTTAGCCATTATACTAGTGATGCATTAGCAGAAAATGAGCAGAAATTGAGTTTCAAAAGTTGTATTACTGATATATTACAAAGCTATCTAAAGTATAATGCAGGTAACCTGGCACCTTCACTACTGCTTAGATGTCTGCCTTGTCCAAATCAACTGCTCCCTGTCTCACATCTCATATATTAACCAGTGTGTGTTAGTTATGGTCTCACCTCACCATGCATTGTTCATTTCAGTTTTCACTCCTAAATCCCATTTCCATCATTTCCCCTTTCCATTATGCAGCAGTTTTAGTCCCAGTTCTCTTTCTACCCATCAAACAACCAAAATTATGGAGACGTGCATACTCACCATAGCTCCGTTGTCAACGACTTCCTCCCAGATCAGGCTGGCCTTGTTGAGCTTGTTCAAGATGTCAAGGACACTACAAGCAGGCAAATGCCCCTGAGCTTTTCCAAGCTGGATTTTGCCACAAAAGACAAAATCTCAAGCTGCACAAAAACTCACACTAGCTTCACAATCTCAGTGTCCACTCAGGTGCAAGAATCGTTGACCTTTACTTGGGGTTAGTTCAAGTAAAGCAATGAAACAAGCAATCTGGAGTTTCATGTCAAGTCCAGAGAGTGCAAGCAGTGCTATGGTTGACAAGAGACCACAAAGTGCTGCACTGACAAAGGACTAGGTGCAAAATCTCCCGTCTCTTCATTAAACGCTGCATTCTCTTGCTTCCTAGTGATGCATCATGGACTCTCATGGTTAAAGAGTGTTGCAGTCCACTTTTAAACCATATGTTACTCATGCACTCATGTATTAATTAATGTTTTATTCAACAATATTAATATGCATTGAGCATTTGCGGTCATCTTCCAGTTTTTCCCTCATCCCACTCATAAATCTCTCCTCCTCTGTCCCTCAGACAGACAGACACACAGACAGACACACAGACAGACACACAGACACAAACACACACACACACCTAATAACAATTGTATGGTGATGGTCAGTTAGAATATGTTATATGGTGTAAGGTGCAGAATTTCACACGTTTGCAGCACTAAACATAAATAATTCTTTGCAATTTCCTGTGCAAATTAAATATGTTAATTCTTGGTGCATTCAACAGATCAAAAAGACACAATTGAATGGACGGTGTTTTATGGCCTATCAGCCTTTGTAGGCTACATAAGGCCATTAAGCATAAAACGCACTAGAACGGTTTAGAGTAAATGCAAATCAAGTCACGGTGTCTCTAGTTATTTGCCTCTTACGAATCGCATAGAGAGATGCGGTGGAAAAAAGACAGGACCACGAACACCATGACTTACTTTTGGACATAGTACTTCTCCAGCTTGGAATAGTCCTGGCCAAATCCCATTTTGTTCATGAAGCTGGTTACATCAGGGTTGGACTTCCTGGAAGACAGACAAAAAAAAAGATTCTAAGACTAAATTGTTTTCTCCATTCAAGTCTGGATATTCCACTAAATGAAACTGTTAAAAATTATATTACTTGTTTTTCTTTTAAGGGGGCACATGGCGTAGAAAACGGGGGTAACAGAAAAAAATTCATTGCTCAGCAACTGTTTCAGCTATCTTAATGAAACTTTGCACACAATACAAACACACAACAAGGATAATTCACATCAATTTTTATTGTTCTAGATTGACTAGTTCTTGTTATATAACACAATCACTGAAAAATGCACGTTACAATTTTCTCCCTCCTACCAAACTACAAGGATCAAACTTTATAGGGTCAGCAATGGTTGTGTACAAAGAAGAAGACTTATATAGTGCTATAAAACATTATAAATGTATTTATAACACTTACAAATGTTTCTGGTGATGAGTGGCATTTACACATGAAAAAACGTTGCCGGCATGACAAGATGAAACTTAATTAAAAATTAACTAATAAAGTTACAGATTTCTAACTAGTCTTATTGCTACTAGCATCCATTTATATACAAACAAGCAAAATTTCTACATTCTATCTTTATTCTTAGTCACATTGTCAAAGGGAAGAAAAATGTTACCATAGAAATAAAACCACTTTTTGAGAAAGTTTACACTTGTATAACAATTGAACTAAAAAAGATACACATTTCTAACATGATTTTTCAATTTTGGCATCCATTTTTACATATGCAAGCAAACTTTGAGGTAATAAACTTCATCCTAAGTCTATCAAATTCAAAGGCAAAAGCATCAACCTTGAAAATAATTCACAAACTTGTAAGAAACACGTGATCATGGAGGCAGAGGCATTTGTCCCCATCCTCTTGGTGACATGGTTGACACAGTTAATCTTCTGCACATCCACTCCCTCACCATACACTCTGGCCTGATTCACTCTGGAGTGTGCCTTCCCATCCCCATCCCCCAACATCTCCACACATCTGAAGTTCTGCCGAGCTTCAGACCTGCTCCACAGAATGACAGCAGCCTCTACCTTCATCGCCTGGGAAGAGCAGTGAACTGTCTTCTGGTACTCCTCTTTATGCTTTCCCTTCCACTCCTCAAACTCGGCAGAGTCTGCTTTCTGCCCTATCTCACATCCGTGGCAATAGTTGGACAGAGTCACATAGTCCACCACAAGACCTCTATCACAGTGGCAATACCACTGTGTGAAGTTCGCCCTCACTTCTGCCAGCTTCCATCAAAGGAAACTGAAATGTCCAGGTGTCCATCAGGATTTGGTTCGCCAATGTTCCGCTGCCTCCTGAAGGTGCTTGTCAGCTGCCCGACGAGCTCCTGAGTGGACAGCTTTCTGGTAAAACTGCCAAGTCTTCAGATGCATGGGCGGTGGCATATTCATCAAAGCAGAAAACCTCTCCAATTGGGTAAATCCAATTTCTGTCGAGGTTGCTGCTATGACGAGGTGGCGGTAGACATCGAATCCTGTGTGCATAGTGCCCGTCTTGGATGATGTTGCGAGCTGACTGATGATGGTGCCACACGCCGAACACTGAACTTGAAGCTGGCAAGCAGAGCCCATCCTCGCTGTTTCGACCTCCGTCAGTTGACAGGACTGCTCACAGCTCTCACACTCGAAGGCAGAGAATAGCTCGTTCAGACTCCTCATACTGATAATGAGGTTGACATCAGTCTGATCAGAAAGGCATGCGCTTGTCTCGCTTGAAGTAGCACGATGGAAGCAACCCTTTTTCTTTGCGGACACTGAATCAGTCGACGTGAAGGCTGTTGGTGTCGATCTGGACGCCAATTCAACGTGGAGGCGATCGGTGCTAATTCGCCAACTCTGGAGACTGTTGGCGTCAAATCCTCACCTATGGAGGCAACAGCTGATGAATCTTCTGCTTCTAGCTTGCGTCTCTTTCTCTTTTTCCCATACTGATGTTGACTGAGCAATTTCTTCGGTTTCTTCGGCAATTTTGCGTGCTGCAGCATTCAAGCGGCAGCCATCTTGACTCCGCTGACGTATGCTCGTCGTTATACGCGGGAATAGCCGAGCGTTGCTTTGGGCATTTCTGTAGGTCACTCACGCTGTGATCACGCGCTGGCCTCGAGAAACCTGAATAATCACAGGCAAGCTCTTTAGCCGACCTCTATTCTCGTGGCTTTCATTGGTTAGCATTGGCTTCCAATTTTCGCTTCGTGTTCCTCCGTACTGCATTCGTTTTCTCCGGAAATAGACGCCATTAAGAGCGGAGTGAATGCGCTACGCACTGATACCAAACATGAAGCATGTTTTGAGGAAGAAGATGCCGTATCCAAGCACTCAAAATGACACTTTTTGACTTCCAGGTTAGATTTTTTCACAACTTCAGTGATGGGTACCTCTCGAAACTAATTAAATAAAAAATAAAGGAATGAAAAGCTGGCAAATCAGTCATGCCCATGTGTTATTGAGACACTGTAGACCTCGTTTCCGAGTATAACTCAAAACTCGATTTTGGACGATTTTTCACGAAAGTGGCTACGCCGTGTGCCCCCTTAACTTGTGATTTTGGCAGTCCCATTCTAAAGCAGTGATGACCAAAAATGGCACCATCCCATGGAGATAAACCCCAATCGTTCTAGAAATGTGAAATTCAACAGTCTTATGGTGAAAGGCTTCACACACAATCATCACAGGGTTCCAAGTACAAGAGCCATAACCACAGCCTACCAGCAGCTGAAGTCCACCTCATCTCCCCCCAGGTGAACGTAGCGGTCTGGGAAGACGGTGACAATTTCCTGGAGAAGCTGCGACATGAAGGTGAAGGTGGAGTTGAGGGCAGGGTTGATGGGGCCAAAACTGCCGTCAGGGCTGCCCTTGGTGTAGCAGGGAGTCAGCAGACCTGGCTGTCCCAGACCCCAGGATTCTGTGTGACCTGCAGATACATGCACACAAGTTAGCTGATGTCTTGTGATGGCATTGAGAGTGGAGAACAACAGAAATTGACTTGTTAATCTTGACTTGTCACATCTGGCAAACAATGACAATGTCCAACATCACTTCGGCTCAACCTTAAAAACTGTGCCCAGCTGGTCCACCGAGGGAAATACAGAGACGCCTCAGTGGAAGTGTCATGTTACAGTTTTGAAGTGTACAGCAAATGGTTAACTCATTGAAGACGGCACTATTTTTAGCTCGTGTTGACTGGAGACGCATGTTTCTGGGCATTTTTACAGAAATTGCTGAAATAATACTAATCAAGCAATGGAAAAACTGTTGCCATCATTAGAACGCTCTTTGTCTCCTCTATCCTTGTAGATTAATGTCATTCTCTCATTAATTTTATTTTGAATATAGTATTGCAACAAAGATGGGTACCGTCTGGCGTGCCTGTATTTAGTTCGACTGGAGTGAGGCCGACTCTAAGCCGACAGCGTGTACGGATCAGTTTCCGATTCCTCTTCTTCTGTCAGCAGTTCGTGCACTATACCTATGATCTGCTCCTCTAAAACTGCATCTTTTTCATCTTCGGAAAAAGGGATCACATCGTCCTTCTCATCTGATGCTTCTTTCATAGCGATTTCAACAACATCCTCATCGTCCTGCCGCAACGCCATTGTGATTTAGCGTTGAAATCGCCCCTTGCCACATGTGTAAACAAAGTCTGGCAGTGCCTTATCCTCTTCAAATTTAGAGACACAGACGATCTACAATGTTCCTCACTATCTTATAAGAGAACTAGACTACCTCGCCAGGTTAAGAGCCCCTTACAACACGCACAAGAAATTTACATACGCACCGCATCATATGATGCGGTGCGTCGTCAACCGTTGCTCACCTCACCGCATCATATGATGCGGTGCGTCGCCATTGAGTTAAAAAAAAGTTGATCATGAAAATACTGTGGCAAACAGGTTGTTGCAGTTCTTTGAAGAAATTAAATCAAGGTGACCACAGGTTCAAGAAAAGACCAGGAATTCAAGTCAGTTGTCAAAGTCAACACAGACAAGACAGACATGGATTTTGTCCATAAATGCACTTGTGCGTTTGAAGCAGACCCGATACACCAACTTGTACTAAATCTCAAAGTGTTTCTTCTTAGCAGAGTTGGTGTTCCAGCCAAGTGCAGTCCCACTTTCATTCCATCACTGACCTAAAATATCATGACTATCTGCAATGATGCAAAAAGTGCTCCAAAAATGCCACAGCCTTGCTTCAAAGGATCCAAAGAAAGCATCAGTGTTTGTGTACAGATTTAACCACCATCACATATGTAAGTGGCTGCAAGGTCAAGTTTCCTTAGATGACACCAGGGTCAGCAGGTCAAAAGTCAAGTGTCATCACAACATCAAATAATAGCAAGCACAGAAAGAGACAGCAAATCTTTTTTCTCTACAAGTGTGTCATTGTAGTATAGCGGCATGTTCCATTCCTTTGGCTTTTGTCCCCGGTACATAATCTGGTTCTTTGCCATCAAAATTTGCAGAATATCTTAACAATAATCACAATTAACTGGTCACAACTGAGTGGTAAGTCCTGATGAGTTTACAAACATCTAAACACACAGCCTCAGTCCTGTACTGTCATATCAGAAGAGGTCGTGACCAGAAGGTCAAGTGTTGATAGTGTGTCAGAAGAATGGCATGATAAAGCAAATTCTGGGAGCATGTTATTGTAGAAAGGTGTTATTTGGCCAGATCAGCAAACTTTTGTCCCCCAACTAGTCCAGGCATGCATTCTGACAGGTTCATAGCTACTGAAATAACTAGACTGATAATACAAACTATCTTGTCATGACTGATTGGCTGAACTGGGGCAGAAACAGGTGAAAGGCTGAATGTGCCATGTAGGCACTAGCTAATGAGTAATTTGTTGCTCTCTCTCTCTCTCTCTCTCTCTCTCTCTCTCTCTCTCTCTCACTCACACACACACACACACACACACACACACACACACACACACACACACACACACACACACACACACACACACACACACACACACACACACACACACACACACACACACAGAGACACTGATATTTTTTTTAAGGGGGTGGGGGGCCGAAAGAGACAAGTCTGGACTGTGCAGATATTTTTGGATGAAATTTGCTGAACAAACCATAACTTTGCAAACACCACTCCCTGAAATAACAAATACTAATGTTCAGCTTCATTTTTATCTTGGACTTTTGGAATGATCATATCCACCAATTTTCCAATGCTCAAAAAAATGATCTAGTATTCAGAAGTTACATTAAATCTTCACTGTTGACTGCATAGTATGCTTTTGTGAGGGTGCAATAATTAAATCAACATGCAGGTCACCGTTTACAGTAGTAAGAAAACAAAGTAAAAATAAGACCATGTTAAAATTAGAGTGGTGCAATATTAGGAATTATTTGGACTAAGTGTTTTCAATTTGTTCAACCACAGGCATGCCGAGCTACACAGCAACACTGCAACAGACACTTCCTGCATACAGGTCAGCTGTGGATGACACACACCTGGGGAGTCAAACTCAGGAACTACGCGGATGCCTCGCAGACGAGCGTACTCAATGATGTCCTTCACGTTGGTGGGTGTGTAGACATGAGTGACTGGATCAAATGCTCCCTGAAAATCATAATCTTTTATCATCATCATCATCATCATCATCATCATCATCATCATCATCATCATCATCATCATCATCCTTTTAATACAGCATCATTAGAGTTGTCTTCCATATAGCAAATCTACAGGAAGACTAAAGCAGATTAAGAAACATTCAAAGCTGCCAGATTCACCACCCTATCCCTCTCTTTTGCTGGAATGCTGCAGTCTGCCTGCATTCAGGACATCAGGATGAAACCACCACCACCCACCACCGCCCACCACCCTCACCCCCACCCACCACCCTCACCACCACCACCATTTCCATGTATATTATCAGATATCCATCTACAGTCATCAGATCAACAAGTTACCTTGATGAATTGAACATTAATAGCAGCTACCCAAACTTTCTATGATCAAATATCTTGAGAAAGAAAGACAAACAGAGAGAGAGAGAGAGAGAGAGAGAGAGAGAGAGATATATTGCAATTCATTCTATGAGAATGCGTGTGGTATGCAGATGATTAGACAGAATCTTGGTTGGTAAGGAGAAAAATGGAGATCACTGACACAGATATTGTCATAGCTGATGCTAAAATAACATTTTCCACCTGTGTGAAACACCTTGGTGTAATGCTAGATCAAGGCTTGTCTGCAGATCTCCAGATTTACTGAACTATCTCACCTGGAATGTCACAGATTGCCTGACAGAAAACGGCAGCTACTCAGGTTATGACCCTCATCGTGTCCCATCTGGACCTCTGCCCGTCTCTGAGCTGCAGCAACTAGTGGGCAAATACAGAGGCTGCAATGTCTCCAGGAATCTGCTGCATGACTAGTGAAGCGACCACAAAGGTAGGGTCATATGACTCCAGCACTTCATGATCTTCTTTAAGACCTTTTCCATGGTCTTCAAGTGTGTGATAGGTCAAGCCCTGGTCTACCTCATAGCCCTATTACAAAAACCACAGGCCCATGAGAAGTCTGTCTTCATCAGACAAATGACTTTTTCCAGTCCCACAATCAAGAAAGAGAAGCTACGCTGACCGGTCCTTCAGAGTAGCAGGGTCAAAACTATGGAATCAGCTTCCCAAGTCTCTGAAGTCATCTCTATTTTTGGCCTCTTCCAAAGCTGGCCTTCAAATTCATTTCTTCCATCTCTGTGAAGTCGCATCAAGAGCATGTTCTTGTAATGTGATAAGTGGCACTGAAAAATGATCACCCATCCATCCATGCATACAAGGCTGCTATGGAGAGTCTCAGATCTACCTTGTTGCTCAGGTCAGGGAAAACACCACTCTGGTAGGGGAAGGACTGGTCATCCACGATGTGCCAGTGGAACACGTTCATCTTGTTCATGGCCATGGCGTCCTGTGATATGGAAAAGATCACAGAAAACTTAAGTTTCAGAGCTCCCAACACAGGGTACGTACAACACATATAGATGATGCATTTTAGCTTTAAATTCTTACAATTATTACATGAATGTCCACTTTGTACTTAAAAATGAATCTGCACATGATAGGAAAACAGTGTCAGCGAGTCAAGTGCATGCGTCAGGGCAAATACAAAGGTTTGTACATTTCACTCTTACCCTGGTAGTTGCGGCATATGCTGTGAGGTGGTGACTAGGCCAAGTCTGTCAGTCCAGCATATATTGTGTGCGATGTGGGGGGTAGGGGTGGTGGTGGGGGGGGAGGAAGGTTGTGAAATATGCCTTTAAAAAATTAACCCCCCAAATCAGCATGACCTTTTTTAAAATTGACAATGACATGGATTTGTTCTTTGTTTAATGGCGAGTATTTCTGCAATAGCTGTTGCCATATTCTGTTGGAAAGTTAGAGGGCATGTGCAAAAGAAAATGATAGGTGTCTCATGAGTGCAATGTAGCTTGTTTAAATTTTAGTAGTGCTGACAGAACTATTATGATGCCAGGGTGAGGGTTAAGTATGAAAGACAACATTTTAACAAATTGATCCAATTGACTGAGAAAGCCTGCATCTTGATAAAATTTGAGTGGCTCTATCTAAAATTTAGGATGGAATCCTGAAAAATTCTGATCAATTGCTTATGGAAATTGAGGTGTATTTCGGTCAAAACTGTGCATGAAATTTTATTTTCCTTTTTATCAACTATGAAAAGACTAGCATGACACCAAGAAGATTTTAATTATGCATTAATTTATATATTTTACTTTTATCATAACATTCCCATTAGCATATTTCTGTAATAAATCTTTAAAACCTTCAAGTGTACTGAGCCACTGTCTTTTTAAATAGGACATACATTCCTCTGATTACTCAGCTGTTCAAAGGAAGTTATGTTGGCAAAGACATCAAGCAGCAAAGCAAGAGTTGTCTCCCTTCACAGAAGCAACAAAAACATCAGATAAAAGCAAAGTGGGAGTGGCCTCCATTTCCACAGAAATCTCTATCCATCCACCACAACGTCACAGTGGCAGCATACATGTCATCAATGATTCTAAAGTGTACTCATGTTCACAACATGCTGCCGAGACACCCAGTGCACTGTAGCATCATAGACAGGGGAATACCAGGTTCTGCTTGATGGTGTGCACAGACAGGTAGTGTCTGGAGCTGTCCAACAGCACTCCTCGGTGCTGGAACCTCGGGAAGTCAGCAATGTTTGTCTCATTGACCATGAACTGAAATCAAGAACAAGAAAACAAAGTATGACACTGTTCCTGGAATAGTACCACAAGTTATCTTTCTCTGCTCACAAAAGCAATAAAACATTTGAAAATTCCAACAACAAAAAATCAGGAACCATTGTACATGACTGTATACAAAGTCTTCACATTAGACTATGCTAATGTCATTTCAAATAATTTTCAACTCCACACTACAAAATGATGACTGCTCATCTCTTTTCTCCCCTGGTAACAGTTTGCCATCAGGCAATACTCTATACTACTGGTACTGCAGATATGCAGTCTTCATACTGGATATGGCCATCTCAGTCTACCAATATTTTCACACTCAGCACCTAGAAGTAGAATTTAAAAAATCACAATTGCCTACTTCCATTTAGTCAAGTATTAAAATAGTCATGGCTGCAGTATTGTCAATGAAAAGGGAGGAGGGTAGAAAGGGGAAGGGGGGAGGAGGAGAAGGGAGGGGAGGAGGGAGGAGGGGAAGAAAGGGGAAGGGGGAGGAGGGGAAGGGAGGGGGGGGGGGGAGGAGAGGAAGGGAGGGGGGGGGGAGGAGGAGAAGGGGAAGGGAGGGGAGGGAGGAGAGGAAGGGAGGGGGGGGGGGGGGGGAGGAGGAGAAGGGGAAGGGAGGGGAAGGGGGTGGACAGAAGGAGGGGAGATAAAGGGGGAGGGGAAGGGGGTAGGTGAGTAGGGAAGCCCAGCATGTAAAAACACTACTTCTGTAAGGAAAAAATTAAGGCATCTCCACATTTACCTCTCCATTGCTGTCCTGGTAAACGATCTGGCTGAAAGTCTCCAGGCCTCGAAGAGCTCCCCACACTTCCGGTGCCATCAGTACAGCCTGTCCTGCACTGACAGACAGCTTGTCTGTGGAAACAAGCACACCATTTCCTGCATTGCGCCACCAAGCAAGCATAAATGTATACACATTTTCATTGAATTTTTAAAAATAAACATAACCTCTACTGTCATAAAAAGAAGAGTTAAGTAGTTGGGCTACATATATATGTTATGGGAAATGGTGAGAGAAAAGAGTGTGCATGCACACACGCATGCATGCATGCATGCACACACGCATGCATGTATGCACATGTGCATGCATGCACATACACACATGCATGCACATGCACACATGTGTGCACATGTGCATGCACACATGCACACGCATGCATGCAAACATGCATGCAGGCACAAACATGCATGCGTGCATGCATGCACAAACACATGCATGCACAAACACATGCATGCACAAACACGTGCATGCAAAAACACATGCATGCATGCACACACACATACACATGCACACATACACACATATGCATGCATCAACACACACATGCATGCACATACACACACACACACACACACACACACACACACACACACACACAATGAGAGTAGAAAGTCAAATGCACTGGGGCCAAAAATAAGTAAGATGTGACAAATTGAGGAGAAAATAATTACTTGACCACCTGACTGACTTAAAATTAAGCTAAAAGAGGGGAAAAGATTAGAGGACAACCTCACAAAGGACAGCAGACAATGTAACAAGCCACAAAAGCTGAACGGAAAGTTGGTGTGAGCAGTGCTGTGGAGATGGCAGATGCTCACATGCATAAAGTGAGAGAAGACTGGGAAGAAACTAAGACCAATAGAAAGGAAGGAGAGCCAAGAGATATGACCACAAAGAAACAGAAAATGCATGAGACAATTCACTATATATTCTAATTAAAATCCCACTGAGATCTGGTTATCTCCAGCTCATGCAAATACATTTAGATGAGGCAATTATCTGAACTCTTGATGAGGAAGGCAACAGTACTCACATGACTAGAATCTCCTTGTACCCATTCCACTCCCACCCAACACTGCTCTGCCCCTTGACCAGTTCTGACCAGCTTCCATACAACTCCACCCACTAATCACCAGTTAATGGGACGGACACAGAGGCAGATCAAGTGAAATAACTGAACCAACTGAATCATGGTGGTGAACCTGAAGGGCCCAATACCAAGATGTTAACAACAAGGATAAGAGCATCATAATATTTAGATGGGTGGAGCTGAGAGGAAGGGACCACAGTGATGCAACTCAGTGAATCCAGTCATTGTGGTCTGATCAGTAGATTTTGGTGTGGCTCTCTAAAATGAATAGATTGTCCTTTCCCTATAGCACATACTATCCCAAGCCCTTGAGCAATGGCAATTCTGGTTTCGCTATACTTCATGGAAAAGCCCAGACATTTTCAGTACACATGGGTGGAACTTCTTGAATATCTTCATTGTGACATGAGTGGGCCTTGTGAGTTTATTGAACATAGTAAGAAGATTTGCCTGCTTTAGTCACCTGTGCAGATATTTTCATAACCTGTATAGGTTTGTGCTAATATCCTACACTTACATAAGTTCGTAGGAAACTAAGGCAGTTCAAACAAATATATCACAGTGAAGAGTCTTCCATATTCCAATAGGAATGGACCCGACTTAGCTTGGGCAACTCGTAATCTGCTACCAGCCATTTGGATAAGTTTTAGGCTAACTTTAAATGCAGCCCAGCAACAGTTCTCTATAATATCTCTGTGCTTGCACTAACATAGTATTTAGTAAAGCTGTGTCACCAAAAAAGTAAACAAGTATTATCATGCTCATGTGTTAACGTTGCAATGGTATCAGAAATGCGGCCTACAGATCCCATGAAATCCGATTTATATATTTTAAAAACTGAACAAATTTGCACAGTATCAGCATGATCTCCTTCCCATTTCAAAGGCCCTAACCATAAATAATACTACGCAATTAACTTCCTCGTCCACCCACCAACACATACACCCACCTACCCTCGCCCCTCCCCCCACCTCTCATCTACTCCATACCGGAACAGAGCTTTCCCCCTTTAATATTTTGCACTAAAATCAAATGCGGCGTTCAAATCGCAAGACGCCAAAACAAACCAGTCTTACATGATTCGTCCGATTCCAGTGCAGGGTAGGCCATTTCACACGGCTTGGAGACGTCGACAATCAGTTGACTGATGGCACTGGCTCTCTGCCGCGGCTTGAAAAACAGTGCCTTGTTTTCAGGCCTGTTTCCGAAAGTCAGCTTGGTGTACCTTACAAAAGCCTCCTGCAGAATGTCGCAGGAGAAGCCTGCGGCGTTGAAGAAGAATGTTTCTGCGTCGACAGGAAGGGCATTTGAACTGGATGAGTATTTTTGAGGCATGGGCCATGGTGCACCTCGAGTCGGCAAAACTGTTCGCAAGTGCGAATGATGACTTTCGAAGGAATCAGACCCCGGCAAGGCGAGGACGCTGGCTAAGGTGCATGCCACCAAAATCAACAGCTTATACATGGTGAGCTGCAGTCAGTGCTCTGTTTGAGACTGAGTATCTCCGAGATACAGGTACGGTTTTATAGCTAGTAATCAGTGCGGGCAGGTGACTGTCATGTGACGGCGGCGTCTCAAAACAACATGGTCGGCGTGATCACGCCAACCAATCGAAACGCGAGAAATTCTTCCTGCGGGAAGCGTGAATGTGCTGATCAGACAACACAGCGGATCATGCTTGGGCTAGGCTTGGGCACATCAAAGATCCTGTATACACTAGCTAATGCCTTGTTCAGGAGGCGCAGCACTACAAAGCGCTGCATGTGATTCACTTCTGAACAGCAATGTTGGGGCGTGATTCACTCAGCGCTGAGCAGCACTGTGAATCACCAATCCGACGTGTTGCAGACGATTTTGCATCACATTCAAAATGGCGTCTTCGATCCCGCACTGGCCGTCGATGCGTAAAATAACGCTGAAATGGTCGTTGTCCCCAACATTTGTGGACAGAGTACTCGGTGTTTGAAATCTCGACATTTGAACGAGAACGAGACCGCCGAGTTAAAAAGAACATATGTCGCGTAATATCACATGGTCATCGGTATGTCACGTGACTGTAAGGACGAGATTTCAAACACCGAGTACTCTGTCCGATCGGACAACGACCATTTCAGCTAAAATAACCCTCAAAAACTCTCAACAGAACAATGGTGGAGGCCGTTTATGTGCTGATGGCCTGAGAGCCGGCGAGACCCCTCAAGATAAGAGAAGCTGACCCACCACCTGCACACCTGCAACTCTGGTCAGCATTGTCTGGACGTGGAGAGGGGTCAAAAGCCAGGTCAAAATTCACCCAGCTGAGGCCAGGAAGACAAGCGTACATGATAAACACACACACACAGAGAGAGAGAGAGAGAGAGAGAGAGAGAGAGAGAGAGAGAGAGAGAGAGAGTACCCTTCTACATCTCCCTGTGCTCTTTCCGAAAATCGTCCTTGACGTACACAGAACAAACACAATGTGACATGAACAATTACGTTAACCCAGCGTTGCTTATTCAACTTGTAGCGAGCTTAATATAGCATATTCTGCTAGCCAGGCCTGACTTTAGGAAGTTTCGTTTATATTTTACTGGCTAAAAGCTACATCTGAATCAATAGTTTGACATCATCAACTTTATGATGATAATGACAATACAATCTCTCTTAATTATGCTTCTGATTCCCAAACTACAAAACAGATAGCATTCTCTTTTTGTTGTAATTCCCGAACAAGATGACAGATAACCTCCAAAATTTTACGAACTGCTCCTTGGGTGAAACCCTGACATTAATTCCACCAAATTTCATCCGAATCCGTTTTGAACCTTTTGAGTTATTTTGCTAAATAACTGTCCAGACAGCACGCATTGACTGGACCAACGTTGGTCTGACATTTGCTTTAGTGCTAGACCAATGTTGGCAGGAGGAGGAGGAGGAGGAGGAGGAGGAGGAGCTAGTTGTTTGCTGTTAGCATCACCCCACTGAAGTTATTATAGCTAGTGTTATTACTACAGTATATGTTGACAGAACAAATCACCACCTTATCATTTCGCGGACATCACTATTGCAGCTACTTACATCACCGCTCCTTGACCTTTGCCGCTTCATTTTTCTGGACTTGCAGTGCAGCACGAGGCAAAAGAAAGTATACTCCGTGGTTCTCCATGGGGTGCTGGGTTTAACATCGTCAAACCTGACTCGCCTATTTCATGTCACATCACACATATGGTGTTCCTAAGACGGGATCGTTGTCGTCTCTCTCCCATCGCATGCATCGCCACTCTCCCCTATCCCTCTCCATCCCTAGACTGTCGTCTGTATTATCGTCTCTATTATTGGGTTCTGGCATTCTCTCTCCCTCCGTCCATTAGAGTGGGCAGATGGGGTCAACAGTGTCGGAAAAAAACAATAACCGTACTTGGCCCAGCGGTAGAGTGGAGCCACGACAGCGTGTGAGAAAACAACGATGCTGAGAGACATAAGTTAGGGTCAGGTCCAGACAGGAAGACAATAGTAAACAGACAAGGGTGGAATGAGGGGGGGGGGGGGGGGGGGAGAGAGAGAGAGAGAGAGAGAGAGAGAGAGAGAGAGAGAGAGAGAGAGAGAGAGAGATCCCTGCTACATATACAGAAATTTACCGTCAACGCAATAGAGTAATAAAATAAACATGCATGGTTTCAACAAACATCCAGAAAACCTATACATACCTTGTGCATTAATTACAGTTCACATCAAACTTTATTCCTTTCACACACCACACGCACGCACACATGCAATGTTGTCAGCACAGCGCTCATAAATAACATTCCCATAGGGGGAGGTAACTCTCAAAGAAACCTCGCTGAAAGTATCGGAGTGAGTCATGAGCGCTCTTTGCCTCTCCTGAACACCTAAGATGTAGTGCAGCGCTTCACTTGTTAAAGGGGAAGTAAATCTTCTGCGCCCCATGTTGTGTTGATAGACGCGAAGAAAGTGTTTTCTTTGCCACAGACATCGTTTATGCACGTTTAAATATTATTCTGCATGAATAAAGTCCACTACTGTGTCATCCTTACTTGCCATTACTCGCACATACAGAGCGCTTGGAGCAAATAAAGCCCGTTCCAGTCCCAAAATGATGTTTTTGAATGTGTTATTGTTTCTTGGTTGCGGGTGGGCATGGCGACGGAGAATTTGGAAAATACGTCCGTCATCACGAGGATGTTTTCCCTTCCATCACTTGCTTGGTCAACCTTAGCGAAGTCAATGGCTAGTATCTCCAGTGGTCGGCTGGCCAGAATATGTCCCGAGGTGGTGTGTATCTTCGGCTTCTTGGTCATCACGCATCGCTGACACGAACTGATGTAGCCCTCGACGTCAGACGTCACACCCGGCCAGTAGACACGGCGTTTCACCAGTTTGAGAGTCCTCTCCAGGGCTTGGTGGCCCATGTCGTCATGAAGAGCCCTCAGTACGTCCGGGCGAAGCTTACTCGGAAGCACAAGCTGACTTAAGGTTCCCAGCTTAGGATCTTCGACCCGTCGGTATAGTACTCCGTCCTGTATGTGCAGCTTGGCATACTGGCGACAGAGGATCCGGCCCGGATGTCCTGAGGTTACCTTCGGCTTTTGTGGCCAGGCCGAGAGAAATTCGCCGATGACCACGTCGTTTTCCTGGAGTCTGCGTAATTCATCTGAGCTGACTCGGGGCCAAATTGTTGCTGCCTGTTCACCCATCCCTGGCGGGGAGGCGGAGTGATCGGAACAGTTCACCTCTTCACAGGAAGCAAAAGTTGTTTGGCAGATGATGTCATGAGTGTTTGAAATTTCGCTCGGAAGTCTCAACCCTTGGCTAGGAAGGCAATCGGATGTCGCACCCTTTTCCTCACCAGATACGGGCAGGCGTGACAATCCGTCCGCAGGGTTTACCTTTCCGGGCCGGTACCTTACCTCGAAGTCAAATTAAGCGAGCTGCGCTGCCCAGCGCTGCTCTAGGGCACCTAGCTTTGCTGTGCGGAAATGCGTGAGGGGGTTGTTGTCGGTGATCACGATAAAGCGGCTGCCTTGAAGATAGTGCCGAAACTTTTCCGTGACGGCCCATTTCACTGCCAGCATTTCCAATTTAAAGCTCGAGTAGCTAGAAGTGTTCTGCTCCGAGGGGCGCAGGCGTCTACTGGCGAAGGCGATGACCCGGACGGTCCCATCAGTCTGCTCCTGTGAGAGGATGGCTCCGAGGCCCTCATGAGATGCGTCCGTCTCCAAGATGAAGGGCTTGGAGTAATCGGCATATTGTAGCACCGGAGCCGAGGTCAGAGACTTCCTCAAACCTTCAAATGCCTCCTCGTGCTTCTCCTTCCACAAATGGGTAATACTGACAGACTTCTTCTTTCCTTCGCTCGACGCATTGACGAGATCGTGCAAGCAACCAGCTATCTTGGAAAAGTTCTTGACAAAACGTCGGTAATATGAAGCAAAACCGAGGAAAGACTGCAGTTCTTTTGTGGTTGTAGGACGGGGCCAGTTCTTCACAGCTTCGATCTTTTCCTCTTGACAGAAGACGCCTTCGCGGGAGATGGTGTGCCCGAGATAGTGTACTTCTTGCTTCAACAATTGGCATTTCTTCATCTTGATCTTTAGCCCCACCTCTGCAATCCGGGTCAGGAATTTATCCAGATGCACCAGATGCTCGTCAAAAGACTTGGAGTAGATCAAGACATCATCCAGATAGCAGAGGAGAAAATCATACAGAAAGTCCGACGTGACGTTCTGCATGAGCCGTTGAAAAGTCGCAGGGGCGGTGGCCAATCCGAACGGCATCCGTGTGAACTCAAAGAGCCCAAAGGGTGTTGTGGACGCTGTTTTGTGTTGGTGATCAGGGTGCATCCCGAGTTGGTGATACCCGCTTGCTAAGTCGAGAGTGGAAAAATACTGAGCCCCGACAAGGGAATCGAATGACTCTTGGATTCTCGGGATCGGGTATGCATCCATGATTGTCTTAGCGTTCAACCGACGGTAATCTACACACATTCTCAAGCTCGAATCCTTCTTCCTCGCTAGAACAATGGGAGCTGCATACGGGCTCTGGCTTTCGACAACGATCTGCTTGACCAAAAGATTTTTCAGGTGTTCTTTCACCTCACGGTACAGTCCTGGGGGAATAGTTCGGTAGGGTTGAGCAGTCGGAACATCATCTCTGGTATGTATCATGTGCTGAACACGACCAGTATGTCCTAAATCATTGTCATCTTTCGAAAATACCTCACTATGGTTGTTCAGAAGTTCCTGCAGCCTTTGGCGTTGTGACCTGGTTCCATCGAAAGAAGGACAGGGTATCGAATCCTGACACAGAGCAGGGCTCGGAGTAGCCGCCACACGTCCAAGGTGTATCTCATTGCACACCGTTTCCACTCTACAGCCAGTCCCGTCCACACCATCTACGGCATGTAGAACGGCAACGGGAGTTCGCGCTCGCAGCACTACGGCATCGTCCGAACAATTTAGCACGCGGACGAAACGGTGGTAATGGTCCTCAGATACCAGAGTGGGCACAGTAATCAATCCTCCAGGCAGGGCTCCTGAAAGAGGGAGGGCTAGCAAATGTCGTTGAGGATGCTGAACACTAGTGATCTGCACAGTGTGCATTGCATTACCTGGAACCACAATGTCTCTCTTCACTCTAGCTACCCCTCGCACGGAGGTAGTCTCCAGACGCGCTTCTCGTACTGCAGGCTGCAGGCAATGGGGCACAGTTCCAAGTTCTTGCATAATGCCTACTACCCTAGAAAGAATGTTCATGCCAAGCAAGACCGGATACGAGGCCTTGCGTCGATGGGTACTTGGGTCCGTAGGGGCCCTCACGACTAGGACTGGCACATTGTCAAAGGAGCAACCCAACGCTTCCACACGCACTGTCGCAATTCCCCGATATGGTATCTCAAAGCCGTTGGCGGCTCGGAGAGTGAGAAACTCGGGCGAGGCTGGCTGCACGGTCTCTCGGGGGAAATGCTTGAAGAACCACTCATCAGTAACCGTGGTTACCTCACTGCCGGTATCAACAACGGCACTTACTTCCTGGCCATGAATCCGTATGACAGTGGTGGGGCAAGGTCCGGTCAGTCCAGCTTCCAACTCTCTATTGCCCCCTACCCGCTGCGTCTCAACGGCAGGGGGAGGAGCTAGTTTCCCGAACTGTAGGTAGCGCTGGGCACATGCGGTGGCGGAGGTTTGGTGGTAGGACACACAGATGACGGGGGCGCGCGGGGTTGAAACCCGCCTGTTGCGGCAGCCTGACGGTACGGAGCCATCGGCTCTGGGTTGCGCGACGGAGGAGCCGACCTGTAGAGATGTGTCGGTTGTTGCCATCGCCGGGGTGAGCGTTGAGCCCTTCCGCGTTCCTCATCTGCCTTCCTCTTCCCGCAGTACCGTTGGGTATGGCCCCGCTTCTGGCAGTAGTAGCAACGGATTTCAGATGTTTTGGTAGTGGTTACCTTCAGTTGCTGGAGTTCGGTCGTGACTGCAGCTAGCTGCCTCTTTAACTCCTCCATTTCGCCTGGTATCACTTGAACTGCCTCTTGGAAGGAGTCACGGACGTCATCTTGTCTCATCCAGCGCATCGCCTCCGCTCTTACCTCCAGGA